>PVIC010011258.1:0-41764 GCA_004025085.1 Thryonomys swinderianus
TCTAACTTTTAATCCTCCTGCCTTAGCCTTCCAGAGTGCCAGGATTATAAGTATTCACCACCCTGCCCAGTCCTTATATAATTCTTTAAAGATCTGTAATACAAAAAAGCAAACACTGTATTTCAAGCACAATTTTGGAATTTACAATATAATGTGCAGATGTAAAATTTATTCCAGGAGCATGAAAGCCAGAAAGAGATAAATTGAACTGTTTTGTGGTTGTGTTTTAACATGTTATATTTATTAAAACAGTACAGTATTAGCTCTAAGTGGGTCATATGCTATACATCAAAGTCACATATTATAAACCCTGGAGCAATCACAAAAGATGCAAGTATGTTCATTTATATGGTAAAAACGAATGAAATTAAATATAAAACTTATCTGTTTAAGAATGCATATAGATTCCCAAGACAAAAGTCAGAAAATAACAAACCGCTGTATCTATCAACAAGAAAATGGGTGAATGCTTGAAAATATTGCAATGCATTCTCCCTATGGGTACTGCTAACAACACCAAGGAGCACACTACCAAAGCACTCGCCCACCTAGGCCAGTCTCACAAGGATTGTACTGAGGGAGACATCTAATTCCTATTGTATGACCTCAAGCCAATGGGCCTAAAGTAAAAAATAAATTAGAACAGAAACTTGTCTCTATAGGAGGAAAACGTTTGCCCAGGAAGGAATACAAAAGAACTTGCAAAAGGATTCTTAAATGAGGTGAAGGTTATAGGAGTTATATTTGTCAAAACCGTACAGGTAAGATATATGCCGCACAATGTGTGTATAAATATACATATATACATATATATGTGTGTGTGTGTGTGTGTGTGTGTATATATCTGATCTCACACAATGCAAAGAACTAAAAACTTAAGTGAAAAAGTAGGACATAGATTGATGTGTTAAAAAATTTAAAAACTGCATGATTATTTGTTTTTGTGATCCGAGTAGCATGTCTATTATATTATCCTGTTTATTTTACATGTATTGAAAAGTGTCTGTAAAAACAACATTGCAATATTCAAATTTGTTAAGATCTTCATTAACTTTGGGAAGGAAAGAGAGAGGACATGATTGAAGAGGTCATGAGTTGGTTCTATTTTCTATTTTATATAAGCATATTTTACTTGCATTGATTATTTAGCTTTGTATGAGTGCTATGTACATGTCTTTCTGTACACATGCACAATGAGAAAAACTTGAATATTAGATACTTACAAAAAATCCTGCCACTATATCTCGGAATGACCATAGAGTCTTGTTCTGATTTAAAGTGGGACATGTTCACTCATATCTTCATTAAATGAATGTTAATATTTTAAGGTATATGTTTATGTCCTAGTCGCAGGGTGACCTCATAGGTCTGTTATTACTTGCTGAATTTGATAAGGGGTATGATTTTATTATTTATGTCATACAATATTTTACCAGCAACAATGCTCCCCAAGGCTCAGACGCCCCCCCCCCCCAGCACAATGCCTAGAACATTGTAGGGCACGTGTGGGACCAGATTCATTCAGAACAGAATGGAGAGTAGAGGTTGGGTCCAGCAAAGGCTGATGAGTACATAATATATGTAAGACTGGAAGGCTGTATCAGGAGTAAATGTTCTACATTCATTTAAGAAGCCATTTGAAAGGAGTTCAACACAGATGTTCATTTACAATGCTGGGCATGTTGGCTCATGCCTATAATCTCAGCACTTGGGAGGCAGAGGCAGGAGGATTGCTGAGTTCAAGGGCTCATAGTGCTGAGTGCCTGGGCTACATAGTGAGCTCAGAGCCAGCCTGAACTACAAGCAAGACCCTGTCTTGGAAAAAAAAAAAGATATTCATATAAAACAATGGCATTTGGGCTCAGCCTCATACTCAACAACTTTGACTCGTTCAAACCAAAGAACATCCTGAAGACATGCTCAGCCTGTTCAGCTAAATTGCTGTAAGAGGAAATGTGTTCTCACCACTCTGTGCTTCTTTATGTCCCTTGCTTTCAGAGGAAGGTATTGTTCTGAGCCATGTAATTTGACTTTGTCTGTATTGGAAATCATGAACATCCTACAAATACCAAAATGATTGAAAATATTGGCATGCCTGTGGAGTGCATTATATGTGCTTTCAAAGTTCTCCTATGATGATACCTGAAAAATGCAGGGTTGTTGTCTCATTTCTTAAATTCATTCCTCAGCCATTTCTCACAATTATTCCAAGACCTTCCAAGGTGCTTCATAAGCATAACTTTAAGGAAATCACTTCCAGTGGTGAAGAATGTTAGATGAACACGAACCCTGCTTATTTTGAATAAGTATCAGTATTTAAGTCCTCAAATGCTGAGGCAAGTTGAATGTGTTCTGGAGTCAGGTGGAGCTGATCCTTGGTCCTCATCCAGCTGCTTACTAGTTGTGGGGCTTTGGACAAGTTCCTTGAGATGGGCCAGTTGCCCAAACCTCACCCTATAAGGAAAGGCAGAAAAATACTGGCACAAATGTCAACCCTCCTTCAGGCTCTCCTGTGTCTCTGCCTTGGCAGCATGCTTTTTCTGTTGCTTTCTCTCTGATTCCTCTGCAAATTTGGCTCAGGTGAAGTTGTGAGGATGAAAGTCTCCCAGTGTGGTGTCTAGGGCGGAAAGGTCTTGAATGAGTTACCAAGTTTTCTTAGAACCCGCCATTTCCAACCCTGAGAACTGGCCAACATTAAATTCCTGGGGAACGAACCATCGCAAGGAGGAGAAGCAAGGTGCCCTGCTTGCAGCTACATTGCCCTCTTCAGTTGTCGCCTTGTCAGCCATGAGGGAAACACATTAGAAGGAGACCTAATTTAGGCTGAGCCCAGCCTGGATGGTTTATCAGCCCAGTGATGAGCTATCTAGAATAAGTTGTGGAGTTGCCTGTTATCCACTGATGGAGAACTAGGACTCTCATAACAGGGAAGATGCCAGGATTCACTGGCACTGAGTGTAAGTTATCAGGGAAGCCATAGTCTTCCCGTAGGTAAGATCTCTTGTTAGGTAATGTCAAGTTACACGTAAATAACATGCAGATTTGTATACAAATGTTGGTGAGTATATCACAGAAAAGAAAAAAGGCAGTCACAGTCTGATGGTTAGGCCCAAGGACAAATTCTACAGCAAGAAATTTCCCTTTATTTAAACCCTAGCTCAAGGCTCTGCACAGACTGAATACAAGGGTTTCTTGTTCCCTGTGTCTCCATATCTCTTTGTTTAATCTCACCTCTGAAGGAAGGATGGAGTCGCGCCTAGCAGCAGGCGGAAAGCGGTCATTTATCTTCAGAAACTTTTTAAAAATCTTCGAGCTCAAGAAGAAATATTGGTTTTAAAAAGTGCATTCTTTTACATTTGACATAGATAGGAAGTGGTTCAGGTCCTGTGTCTCTCAGGTCAGGGGAGTCATAAATCACGATGCTGGGAAGTAGCTACTCTGAGTTGACATGTTCTAGAGCCTTGAGTTTTGAAACTGTAGCATAAAAAATATAAATGTCTTATTAGTACATTGATGACACATAGCAGTAATGATAATTTTTTGATATGTCAGATTTTTACAACCAATTTCCCCTTTTAAATTTTCTGTCCCAGCCCTGGGGATTGCACCCAGGGACTCATCTAAGCGAGGAAGATATCACTTGGATACACTCCAGTCCTTTTAAACTTTGTTTACTTTCGAGACAGCCTTTTGCTAGTTGCCCATGTTGTGTCTGAATTTTCACTCTCCTGTGTCGGTGTTCTGAGCATGTGGAATTACAAGCCTGGGTTCCCCCACCACGCTCAGACTCATTTTCATTGTATAAATACAATTTCACTTGATCAGTGAGGTTTTCGGTAGTCATTTACATTTTGCACCCAAGGCAAGTGCTTTGCCCTACTTCCGCGCCCCCCCCCCCAAGAACGCAGGACTGGAAATGTGATTTTCCCTGCCCAAATCCTCCAGTGCGCTCACAGCTGCCTATTTGAAGCCCAGACAGAAAACACAGGGGACCTGAGAGTGAGGACATTAATAGGCCCTCCAAGGCCATTTCTGAGCTTCTTAACAGCCCAAGTCCTCTGTTTGCAGAGTATTCTCCCGGCCCACCCCGGGCACAGACGGGTCTCTCTGAGGTGCTGGAAGAGGAGGAGTTCCCCTGGCAGGAGATGGAGGAGAGGCTGTGCAGGCAGCTCAGCACAGCCTGCAGGAGCACCAGAGCTGTGCGGCACCCTAGTGTGAGAGCTTTTAATATTTTTTAAAAATTAAAATGTCAGGAAATGTAAACACTGTGCCTAACAATGATGCATGTTGGACATAATTAATTTAGAGAATTGCTTCCCATTTCAAAGCTCAAGATATTTCCTAGCAAGATCAGAGACCAGAACAGTTAAATAATTGTCATATTTTTGTTCCTATCAGTGGATAATGCCTATGTGATTTGTAAATCCACATGAACCTTACACAGGATGAAAATGAAAATGTTTCCCAGCTGTGCCAAGAGGAAACCCTGACTTTAAACAGCTGCAACGGAAGCCCTGAGTTCCTTCACCAACACAGTAACGCCAATAAATAACCAAAATAAAATCAAATGACATAAAAATGCTGCAGTTAACCTGCCATTGTGGCCTCAAGGAGCCCTGGATTAGATAGCATGTATTCTCTCAGGCCCCAGGGCACAGCCGGAATCTCTGTCCAATCAGCGACCCTAGACTGAGAAGCTGCCCAATCAGAGTGCCAGTCGGAGAAGAGGGGGCGGGCTTTCCCGTAACAGAGCCCTTTATCTCCGGAGCTTTAGGGTCTGGGAGCGATAGCCTGGGACGCCCTCCTGAGCTCTGGAGCCTGTGGGGGCTGAAGTGCCGCCCTTTGGCTCTGTGGCCTGCCGAAGCTGGGAGATCCCTGGAGAGCATGTAGGACTCTCCAGAAGCTAAGACACGGTGAGTGGATGGGGCGCGATGTCCTGAGACTGGGAGAGAGAGACTGTTTGGAATCAGCTCGAACTGGCTGTGGTGAGACAGGGTCTCTCTGATTGGTCTCTGGAGTGTGCAGGTCGAGTCCTCCTCGGGGGCCTCTTGGCCTTCGGGTGCCTCTGGTCTATGAAGTGGTACTTGGCCAGCAGCTGAACTTGGTGATTTTTTGTCCCATCCCTCTGAAGCTCCTTCAGCCCCCGTCAGCAGCCTTCAGTGGTGAGCTCTGTGACCGCAGCTCAGAGGATCCTGAGAATCCGGACTCCGTGTGAGGGATTCCCTAGGAGGGGAGCTAAGAGCTGTCCGGTTCCAGTTCCACCTGTGCCGTACAGTGTCACCATTTATTACTGAGCTTTCTTCATGCATGAATAGCAAGCAGGATCTCAAATCCACAGCCCTGTGTACCCTGCCAGCCTAACTCTTCCTGGGTTTGGCGATAACTTTCTAAAATCCCAGCTCCCTGCCTGCATCCCGGAGGCCAACTTACCCTGTTCACAGCATTCTCAACTATGCATTAAGCTTCCCGTGATACATTTCAAGCAGACAAAATATTTTGTCATTATTTTTAAGTGCTGGACAGCACTTTTTCAGAATTGGATTTCTATGTCAGAGGAGAGGAAAGTAGAATGATGACCTGTTGTATAAAAAGAAAGAGAAAGAAAGAAAGAAAGAAAGAAAGAAAGAAAGAAAGAAAGAAAGAAAGAAAGAAAGAAAGAAAGAAAGAAAGAAAGAAAGAAAGAAAGAGAAGGAAGGAAAGAAAGAAAGAAAGAAAGAGAGAGAGAGAGAGAGAAAGAGAGAAAGAAAGAAAGAGAGAAAGAAAGAGAGAAAGGAAGGAAGGAAGGGAGAGAGAGAAAGAAAGAAAGAAAGAAAGAAAGAAAGAAAGAAAGAAAGAAAGAAAGAAAGAAAGAAAGAAAGAAAGAAAGAAAAACTTTTGTTTTTCTTATGCATAGACACCTTAGCAGAATGTGTTTGGCTGAATCCCACACTTGGGGACTTTACAGCGCAATGTCTTCTCAGCGCTCCATCTTTCCCTGGTCCCAGGTTTCAGAAACACCAGGTGCCTGCCGCTGGAGTGTCTCTGTTCTCCAGGAGTGTCTGGCGTGCATCAGCCCCAGGTCCTCTGTCCTAGACAGCATCGTAAGGTGAGTGTGGAGCCTTTCAGGGGGAGTCGCTGGATGCCCTGAGGCTGACAGAACTCTCCTGACAGAGTCTCCATCTGTGGTGCCTTCAGGTCCTTTTTGCACCTTAGCTACTGAGAATAATGCTACAGGAAACAGGCTGGTGTACTGCCTATTTGGTGTACTGATTTCAATTCCTTTGGATCCATGCCCCATATTGTGACTGCTGGATCATATTTTGGCATTAGTTCTTTTGGGGAACTTTCCTATTTTCTTTATAAGTGGCTGTCCTAAATTTATATTCTAACCAACAGTTGTGCAAGAGTACCCTGTCTTCAGTGTCGTGTGCAACACCTGTTAGCTGTTATCTTCTTGATGACAGTCATTCCAAGAGCAGTGCTCAGGCTCCAGGATGTCTGCTGTCGGAGACATTCGTTCCCTGATGCAGGTTAATTTGAATCCAGACTGCAGAGCAGCCACTGGACAGGAGTGCTTTAAGCCTCATCTCAGAACAAGCAGGGATTGGTGCTTTGTAGGCCCTTTTCTGCCCTACTGCTCAGGGTCGCAGCCCACAGAAATACGTGCACATCCCCTGAAAGCCTCTTGTCTGTTTTTTATGTAGGGAGACCTGCACCTGCATGGCCTTTGCTCCCAGAGCTTGGAGGGTTAGGAGATAGTCCTCACATGGCACATGTTAGGGTTGGGACATGAGTGCACGGACAAACTTCTTCCAGGAGGGTTCAGGGGACCTTCATGGAGGCATCAGTGTGCTGGCCTGGGGGAAAGCGCCCACTCAGCCTGCTGGGCCTCTGCAGTTTTCACTCTATGAACTCCCTGATTCAGGCTACATAGTTTCAACTGCCAGCAACAGTCGTTAGCACAATATGCTTATGAATGCTGTCCAAGGAAAAACTGGGGCCTTGGGATTTGAACACATTCTCTCCCCCAGTGCAGGATAATGAACCACAAGGCAGTTCTTGATTGAAAGTTCTTGGTAGGAAACCACTATGTCTGAATGTGCTTCTGCTTTCCCGCTCATTTGATGCAGCTGTTCTCTCTCTCTCTCTCTCTCTCTCTCTCTCTCTCTCTCTCTCTCTCTCTCTCTGGTTTATTATTAACACCATATTTGAGATACATTATAAATGCACTAACATACCTCGTCTTAATCCTTTGGAACTAACTGCCTCAACCTCACTGTCTATCAAGAGTTCTCGTGCCGGGCGTGGTGGCTCACGCCTGTCATCCCAGCACTTGGGAGGCAGAGGCAGGAGGATTGCTGAGTTCGAGGCTTGCCTGGGCTCCATAGTGAGCTCAGAGCCAGCCTGAACTACAAAGCGAGACCCTGTCTCAAAAAAAAAAAAAAAAAAAAAAAAAAAATTCTCAGCTTTCCTGTTCATTGCATGCGGTTATTTTTCTCTGTTAACCCCAAGTCTCTCACCTCATTTATGACTTTCTCTCTGAGAGACTGGAAATGCCAGTAGACTTTTATTCAGCACACCATGGATGAGGGAGAGTCAGGCGCTTCCTGCCGTATTTCCAGTGTCACATCCTGTTAACCCTTCCTTGAGTGTGAAGAATTGAACCCAGGGCCTCATGCTTTCTAGAGCAGGCACTTGCAAACAGCTGTGCCCCAGCCTACCATCTGCTTTTTGATTGTATTGTTTGGTTAATTCATTTTTTTTAAAGTTATTCTTCACATGGATAGATTTCTGAAGGCCTCATTGCAACTCAAAAAAATGAATGTCTTGTAGCCATAGGATTTGGTTATGAATTTTGTTTTTATCATGACTGGCCTTTATTATTGTGATAGTATAGCTTCATAATATGTATTATTGTCTAGTAATGGCAGCAATTACTATGGTAATTCAAAAGTTTCTTTGTTAAAATAATTTTGTACAAGTATCTATGTTATCTCTATGTTTTTTAAATTCCAAGCTGAATTTTTAAATTTTTTGTTTTGTTCTCCTTTTCCACCAAAAATAAAGCATACAGTTTTTTTTTTTTTGAGACAGGGTCTCGCTTTGTAGTTCAGGCTGGCCCTGAGCTCACTGTGTAGCCCAGGCAAGCCTTGAATTTAGCAATCCTCCTGCCTCTGCCTCCTGAGTGCTGAGATGACAGGCGTGAGCCACCACACCCAGCACTGTGGTGTGCAGTATTGATTGCTGGTGGGCGTGAGTTACCACGCCCAGCATTCTATGTGGTTACTGGGATCAAACCCAGGACCTTGTGCTTGTGAGGCAGGCGGTGGAACCACTGAGCTAAATCTCTGGCTCAAGCATACAGTTTTGATGGAATATTATACATTAATTTTGAGAAAATGATTTTTTGTAATGGTGAGTTTTATCATTTATAAACACTATGTGTAAAACTGAGGATTTTTTGCAATTTTAATTTTTATTTTACCATAGATTCTAGGTTCTACATGTCTCTTTTTCAAACATTTATTCCTGTGACATATCACATGCATGTGACATCCATATAAAACTTATGTTGTACTTTTTGTGAAATGGGGCATATAAGACCTGGAATGGACCCTAGAAATTGCCCCACACTTTATTGTTTATCTCTTCCTGAACATACTTCCTCCTCTCCCACCCCTTGGGTTTCATTCCTAGAATTAAAACTGCTGAATCTTTACATTACATTGATTGATTGATTGATTGAGACAGGGTCTCACTTTGTAGTTCAGGCCAACCCTGAACTCACTGTGTAGCCCAGGCAAGCCCCAAGCTCAGCAATCCTCCTGCCTCTGCTTTCCAAATGCTGGGATTACAGGCATGAGCCACCATGCCCAGCATTGCGGTGTGTGGTACTGATTGTTGGTGGGTGTGAGTCACCATGCCTGGTATTGTTGTTTGTGGTTCAAACTAGGAACCTTGTGCTTACTAGGCAGGTGCTGGAATCACTGAGCTAAATCTCCAGCCCTACATTACTTTTATTTTAATGTAATATGATTTATAAGTATTTTGTTTTTAATGTTTTATGTTACATTGAAAAGAAATAACTCCCCCCATTGCAGCCTCTAAACGTTTATAGTTAGTTTTTATATTTAGATATTTATTACTTCTAAAAACCATTGATTATATGGGATGAGGAAAGGATACAGTTGGATATTTTGTCACATTGATGCCCATTGTTTAAGCAGCTTTCATTGGAAAGGCTTTTCTATTACTTATCTGCAGTGAAATCTTCATCATTTATAAATGGCTAAATGGCAAGAATTTCTTTTTTGGCAGGAATTTTTTGAAAGTTTTGTCCTCATTTGACATATTTACTTACTCATGGAATTGTGTAGCTTTATCATGTAGCTGTGCTCTGCACAATAACATTTTGGTCAGTGATGCCTTCGTGTGTGACAGCAGCTGAAACAGCTGAGGAGTGTAGCAGGTTTGTTGTGTGTTTTATCTCCAGGTGTGTAACATTCTCACAACGATGGAATCACCTGGCAGTGAATTTCTCAAAGGCACCGCCATTGTGAAGTGAGGCATGACTATGTATATACGTGTATTCTTTCCAATTATAGAATATATAATTAATATACAATTGTCCTCAGAGATTTTCCAGAGTTCTATTTCATGATTATTTTTACCAAATACAAATAGACAGACGGACAAATAGAATTTATTCAGTGGACATGAGAACCAATGCAAATCAGTTTCAGATACTTTTTCAATGTAGACTGTAACAATTTTCCCCAAATGATAGCATATCTAGCAGGTAGTACTATGAAAATTTAAGGTTTAGTTTTTAGAACAATACACAAGCATGAGACTTTTATGAGAAATATTGCAATCCAACAGTATGCTATTACTATTTCAAAAAGAGCCAGCACTTGGCTGAGTATGTTCACTTACATTATGTTTGAATTTTGCTCCTTAACGGTTTCCTATACTCTTTTTTATAAAATTTACCTTTTTTGAACTATAATGATGGGTAACTGAGTTCTTAACCCTTTTAAAATTATACCTATTTACAACTTGTTTCCTTTTTAACCTCAGAATTAGACACATCTCAGTCTATTTTACAGCTCTGTTGACATACATTCATTTGCATAAAATGTGATTGAAAAATAAATATGAAAATTTTATTATAGCAAAAGTCACATTCTCATTAATTTCCCTCAAAATACTCCTCACCACTTCAAACAAACATCATTCTTGCCACTTTCTGATACAGTTCTGGAAGTGCCTTTTCGTGTCTTTAGGTGTGCTGATATAGCTGCTTCAGTGTCCTAAATCAGTTCAGAACTTTACCTCTTACGATCACTTTGACTTTGGTGAAGAGCCAGAAGTCACGCAGTGCCAGATCCAGAGAAAGAGAATGAGGACGCGCGGTAACATTTGTGCAGGCCTACCTTCCTCTAGATGGCCCTCAGCAACAGCATTCATGGTGCTTTTGCTCACACCTCATGTAGACAGCTGCCATGAACACAATCAAGAGCACAGGTTAATGCCTCCATCCGACCATAGCTGCGTCCTCCCTTCTGCATCTGAGTTTGACTCTCCCTAAGGAGCTTGTCTGGGTTTGGAGATCTCGGAAGTGTTTCCTCTTTGTGACCTCAGAGGCAGTGCCTTCTGCCCTCTTTCTCAGTTTTCCCACTCTGTGGCCTTTCCACCATCTACTCCTCTGCAAGTCCAGAGACCACCCCCCCCACAAGCCAGTCCACACCCACTGTCCTCCTTGGCATGGAGCTCAGTTTCCCCAATCTGTGCAGAAGGACGAGTCCTCTGGAAGCTCCACACCTCCTGTGCTGTGGACGCAGCCCGTGAGGTGTTTGATGGTTCCCCTATATTAAAAACCAGCTAGGAAATCACACTCATGCTTGGCAATTCTAACTTCCTTTAGGGTCTCAGCTCTCTGGCTCATTTTTCTGATTTATACCCATACAGGACCCACCAAGAGAATCTAGAACATTCCTATTTTAAGGTCAGATGATGAGGTGCTTTTATTCTATCAGTAAATTATTTATTTTTATATAGCAGAGCATAAAGATAGTGGTACCAAGTGTTGACATATGTTGATGACATTATAAGAGTAGAGAATTTTTAAAATTAATAAGTCCTATATCAATACAGGTAAAAAACTATTACCACTTGCAAAAGATAAATTGATATTGCAAAAGAGTAAATCAGCACTCTGTAGCAGGTTGTGGTTTATATCTAGTTGTTTCCCCCAAAACCTCACATGCTCAAATGTGGGGGCTTTGGAAAGTGACTTGCTCTTTGGGTCTGCTCAGAAGACCCTGGTCACTAGGAGAGTTGCCAGGAAGGGTACATTCCCCTCTAACTCCTCCTCTGCCCTCTCTGCTTCCTGTGCTCCACATCATGAGCAACTTTCTTCCACCATGCCGCTGTTCCATGTCTTCCTGCCTTAGATGGAAACCTCTCCAAACTGTGAGACAAATCATCATCTCTTTTTCCTTTATGTGGTAGGTGCCCAGTACTTTGTCCCAGCAGTGAGAAAAATAACTAAGAGAGAGAGATACCTGAGAATCCTTCACACCCATGCTAATTGCTGTGCAATTCACAGTTGTTAGCTATGTGACCAGTGTAAATGTTACAGTGGATGGTATTGTGTGAGATGGTCCCAGCCTTATTCTCATATATGGGTTCAGGATTCTATGACCTCATCTCTCCCCAAAACTGTGAATGTAATTTCAACTCTTGCTGAAATGCCATTGAAATCTTGGGAAACTATCACTGTCTGTAAATTGTGGGGAGGGTATTGATAATTACTAAAAAAATAATGACTAGCTCTCAACTCCTATGTCCAAAGAAATTCTGAAGTATTTGGTAAATTCTGTTGATTCTTAGTGCTGGGGATAGAACCCAGGGCCTCATGCATTGTAAGCAAGTACTCTGTAAGTAAACTACACCTTAGAGCTGTTGGGAAGGTCTTTCTTATCCTTAATGCTTGTGAACAGATGGGGCTTAACCGGATCCATCAGGAAACCTTGAGCTCTGATACTTGAAGAACTGATGGCAAAATCTGCATGTCTCACTAGATTCTAGTTTGCTAAGAAGTCTTTCCTCCACAAATAGAAGTCATTCTAAACATAAAACTTCCAGACTGTATGTTTTGTAAATTATGTGCAGAGAAGTAAAATTACAAGCAGTACATAAGAAAGATTTTGAAAGAGGAACATAATGCCCGTAGTTTACAGCAGAAGTCACTGGACTTATGTGCACAACTTAATCCCAATTAGCATGAAATTTTTGTACAAGTACAATTAATAGATACAATATATAAAATGCATGTCAATATATTTATAAAAATATATAAAACATATTACTAATTTGTAGCATATCAGTTTATCCTTTTTTGCTATTTCCATTTTATTTCATTTCATTAGTGCATATTATTTATATAGACTAGTTGGTCTTGTTTTGACACAAGTATTTCATGCAGGTGACATATTTTTGATCATTACCCTACCTTCCTCCTGTCCCTGGGCCCCTTCAGCCTCTCTGATAGTCTCCATTTTACTTTCACGTTATCCTTGTTTTCCTAGATGCCTCATTTGTGATATTTATTTTCTGAGTCTGACTTACTTTACAAAACACGGTCTCTAACTCTGTCTATTTTCATGCAAATGACATGCTTTTATGCTTCCTAAGTAATAATATTATATTGTATAAATATCACAGGTTTTTGTTTCTTTGGAGGGGGTAGGGGAGATTAAACCAAAAGCCTTCACCTTGACCTACATCTCTGGCACTTTATTTTATTTTTTATTTTGAAACAGAGTCTTGCTAAGTTGTCCAGGCTCAATTTTCCTCTTTCCCTAGTATCCCAGAGAGCTGAGATTATAGGATTATACATCACCTTTCCTTTATCCATTCATCTATTGATAGATACCTCAGCTGCTTCCATACTTTAGTGAATTAGAGTCAGGTGAATATTCTATTTCAAAGTGACAAGTCAAGACTTCTAGGGCCATGTTGAAACTAGGAATCTGGGTAAGTGATCCTGTTGGAAAATGGGATTGGTTTTTTGATGATACTGGTCCGGTTCCAAGTCCACTGAGGAGGAGGAATTGACCCTAAGGGATAAGGTACACTAAGAAAGAAAAATGAGGTCCCTACAGCCTACCCGCTCATCCCTGATGGCACCTAATGTAATATAATCTAAGGCCATCCTCTCAGATCATAAGTATTGATTTTTAATGTGTAAAAATGAAATCTGAGTTTTAGAGTGTCCAAAGACTAATTGTGAATTCCAGCCAATGTTCAGCCCACTCTACACAAATCATAGAAATTTTGGGTTTCTAGAGACTTTCCTACATCTTGTGGATGCTCACGATGAGCAGCATAAATTTATAACAGCTGTCAAGTTCTATCCGGAGTCAATGCATCTGAATGACAGTTGCTAGAGTGGAAATGTTTTCCCACATTCCGGCATATGAGATGCTGAATGAAGACAGTAATTCTCTCTGTACTGAAAGCCAAAGTAGTAGGGTGATAATGGTGATATTATTAGCGGTATTGTAGATCAGGAGACAGCACTTAAGAGAAAAAGTACATTTATACAGGTTGGTTGTGAACCTCAAATGTCTCGTGAAATTATTTTCTCTGGTTTTGAAAATTCTAGTATCACTGCCACAAATCTACCACTTCTAATTACAAAATGCCGTTAACTTTTAACAAAACTTAATGAGGCCTTCATGCTTTCTTTTCCTTACCTATGGGGCTCCTTGTTCACCTAAGGAAGCCTATGCGAAGATGCTTTTTAATTTGATGTAATCCCATTTATTGATTTGTAGTATTCTTTTCCTGAGCTACCAAAGTCCTGTTCAGAGAGTCCTTGCCTAGTTCTGTGGTTTCAAATGTTGCCCTGTTTCATCTCCCAGTAGTTTCAAAGTTTCTGTTTTACATCTAAGTCTGTGATCCATTTGATTTGATTTGGTGCAATACGATTTTAATTTCTTCTTCCTCAAGTCGATTACCAGTTTTACCAGCACCATTATTTTAGTTTTTCTGCATGTGTTTGCAGGCCCTTTGAAAATCAGATGACCAAAGGTACATGGGATTGTTTTTCTATCTACCCTTCTATTCAGTTGATCTATGTGCCCATTTTTGTTTCAGAATCATGCTGGTCTTTTCACCATACTTTGTAGTTAACTTTTTGCTCAAGGTTATTTTGGTCATTCTGGGCCCCATTCTGATTCCATACAAATTTTAAGGTTTTCTTTTTTCTGAAGAATGTTGGTATTTTAATAGGGATTACATTAAATCTACATATAGCTTTCAGTAATATGGCCATTTTAGTATTAGTCCTACTTATTCGGTGGCACAAGTGTTCTTTGTAACTTCTGAGATCCTCTTCAATCCCTTTCTTTAGAGAGCAACAGTTTTTCTTGTGAGGTCTTTAGAGGTCCTGCTTAGAATGATTCATAGGTATTCAATATTTTTTAAGCTATGGTGGATGGAATTGTTTTCTTGATTTCTTTTTTGGGTTTATCATTGGTTTACAGGAACACTATTAATTTTTTTGGTGTAGATTTTGTATCCTGCCACTTTGCTGAATTTATGCATTCTGAGAGACTTCTAGCGGAGTTTTTGGGTCTTCTCTGTGAAGGATCATGACACCTGTAGATAGAGATTATTTTAACTTCCTTCTTTTCTATTTATATTCCTCTCATTTCTTTCCTTTGCCTTATTCCTCTGGCTAAAATTTTGAGTACTAGTATTGAACCATGGTGGTGAGCATGGACATCCTTCTCTCGATGCAGAAAAGGTAATAGGCAAAATACAACACTCATTTGTGATAAAATCCCTAATGAAAATAGGTATAGAAGCATCTTTCCTTAAGAAATGACAAAAACATACCCAACATCATACCGAATAGGGAAAAATTGAAAGCATTTTGCCTATCACCTTTTCTGCATCAATTGAGATGATTATGTGACTTTTATCCTTGATTTATGTGTGTGGTGTACACATATATTGACATGTATATGTTGCACCATCTTGTACCCTGAGATAAAGCCAATTTAGTCATAACATATGATCATTTTATTGATTTGTTGAATTTTATTTGCAAGTATCCTACTGAGGAGTTTTGCATCTGTTTTTCATCCAGGACATTGGCCTATAGTTTTTATTTTTATTTTATTTTTTGTCTTTCTCCGGTTTAGTTATCAAGGTAATGATAGCTTCACAGAAAGTCCAGAAAATTTCTTCCCTTCAAATTATATGGAGAATTTTGACAAATGGTGGTGTTATTCCTTATCTAAATTACTTAAAAATGAATAATTGTGCTGGGCACAGTGGCTCATGCCTGTAATCCCAGCATTTGGAAGGCAGAGACAGGAGGATTGCTGAGTTTGAGACTTGCCTGGGCTACATAGTGAGCTCAGGGCCAGCCTGAACTACAAAGCAAGACCCTGTCTCAAAAAAAAAAAAAAAAACAGAACAATTGAGTGGTAGATCCATTAGGTCTTGGCCTCTATATAGTTGGTAGATTATTTTACTACTGTATTGTTTCATAGTCTATATCTTCTTGCTTTACACTTGATCTTAGCCAAAAGGCCGAGAAGCGATTCTTCTTGCTTTAATTTCAATAAGTCATATGTGTCTAAAAATATATTTATTTCTTATGAATTCTCCAATTTATTGTAAATTTTCAAAATAGCTTCTTTTTTTTTTTTTTTTTTTTTTTTGAGACAGGGTCTCGCTTTGTAGTTCAGGCTGGCTCTGAGCTCACTATGTAGCCCAGGCAAGCCTCGAACTCAGCAATCCTCCTGTCTCTGCCTTCCGAGTGCTGGGATCACAGGCGTGAGCCACCACACCCGGCCAAAATAGTTTCTTATAATCCTTTGGATTTCAGTGGTTTTCTGTTGTAATTTCACATTTAAAAATTTTTAATAACCTAAACTCCCTTATGCTAAGATCTACTCTCTTATAGTAAGTTCTGCTCTCTTATTTATCTGTCCAAAAACCAACTCTGATCCATTTATACTTTGTATTTATTAATCTCATTTTCATTGATTTTAATGAATTGTATGACTTATAATTTCTTTCTGTTATGCATTTTTGTTCTAGAATCTTGAGATGGATCAATAGGTTATTTACTTAAGATCACACTGTTTATCTAATGTAAACCCTAACAGCTATAAATTTGGCTTAAAGCATTGCTTTCATATATGCCATATTTCTGAGATGTATTTTCAACATTTTTGGTTTCTGGAAATTATCAAATTTCTTTCCTAATTTCTTCTATGATCCATTGATCATTCAAGGTTATATTAGTCAGTTTCTATATGTTTGTATAGTTTTATGGTTTTCTCTGTTGACTTGTACTTCCATCCATTGTAATCTGATAGGATGTGAGAGATTGTTTCATTCCTTTATATTTATTGAGACATGCTTTATGGCCTAAAATATGATCTACTTTGGAGAAAGTTCCAGGGGCTGCTGAAATAAATGTGTACTGTGTTGTTTTAGGGTTACTACTTTGTAGATATTGGATAAATCCATTAGTTCTGTGCTGTGATTTAGTGGTGAGATTTATTTCTTATTATTATTGTTATTGTTTTGGTCTAGCTGACCAGTCTATTTGTGAGATTGGGATATAAAACTCCCACACTATGGTTGTATTTTATGTCAAGTTGGTTTTGGCTTATGTACTTGAGTGTACCAGCATTTAGTGAACATATAATTATTATTTTTGCTGGGTGAATTATTCCATTTACCATAATTCTAAACTTTCATTGGAAGTTGTATATTTATTATCTCTTAGATTTTGACCTAGAAATAATAGCTTACTTTTAAAGACTAATCAAAGTGTGGACACTAATACATCAATCTAAATTTTAAATTCTTCAACTTCTAAAAGAATTACCAATCATATTTCATTTAAACAGGCTATAACACAATAAAAATTAAAAACTAAATGCCTTCCAAATGAAGTCCCGTGGATCAAAATCAGAACATTTTTGCCCCATCCAGACCTCCTTCTGTCACCTTTTAGAATTTTAGGTCATTTTGTACCTGAAATGTTGCATCTCTTATCATTAAATAGTGTCATATGGGATAACTCTCATTTTATCTCCTTTTCCTCTTTCTGATCCATATACTTTTTTGAATAAATGTGTATTTTGCCTGAAGGGGGTGATCTTTTCTTGACTGCTTCCAGGATAGGAATGAAAAAGATGGAAACTAGATGGATCTTTTCCCCAAATTTAACTTTTTATTGTGGCCCTTCCTGGAGAAAATATGTCTTTCTTCTCCCAGAGGGAAAACATACACAAGCCTGGTTTTTATCTGGAGTAGTAGCACTGCCCTTGACTTTTCATTTCTCCTTTCTTCTCTGCCCAACAAGTTCGGTAGAGACAACAGAAGTGACTCAAGCAGGAGTTCAGGGCTGATAATCTTGCACATCCAGGTAATACTCTAGCCCCACTTCCTACCCACAAGGCAGACTCACAGCTACCTCTTATCCAACTTCCAGGAAATAGGTGAGAATAGAAGCTACTTTCATGAGTCTCAGTTGACCCTCAACTTCAGACATATGTTGCATATGCCCATCTACACAATTTCCTGTTCACTTGCTGTAAAGGAATTCCTGAAAGTCATAGATTTACTTTTCTCCATTCTTCTTGATCTCAGTGCTTGAAACAGAAACTTCTGTGAGTTCTCTACATCTGGAAAGACAAGTTGAGGTTCATAAGTGATCATCAGGGAAGACCTCAGAAATAATATAATTCCTTCAGATTGAAGGACATAGGATTTGTAAATGGATGTCACCTTCTACCTCACTTGAATCTGTTTGAGTATTTTAAAGTCGAATTTTGACCTGAAAATGAACCACATCCTTCTAGAATCATCTGATATTGTCAATATGTTAATAAATATGCACAACAATATTGTGTTTGATCACACATGCCAGTGTACAATATGTAGCAGCTATACAATTTCATTCTTATGTACAAATGATTTTTTACATATAGAAGATTTGTAACTAAACACAATGGTTTGCCTCTCTCAGTGCAAAACCAATTGTCTCAACTGGAAAATAAAAGAGTGAAGGTTCGTTACTTTCAAAAATAAGGAGAACACTGGGGACAATTCCCAAAATTGTATGTCTCTTTGGGAGAAGAACATGAGGAAGGGGATTGTATAGAATTTATACATACTCAGTATCATAAGGAGGTGATAATGAGCAAAGAAGAATAAGTCAGTGATTTTGGTGGTCATGGTTTTGTCTGGAGTGCTTAACTGAGTAAATAAAGCAATTTGAAGGGATATTAGCAGCAATTGAAAGAGGTAGCAGTTACCTTCCCCATAAGCATAGATGTTTTCCCTTAAAAGTTTCTGCTTAGCAGCTCACAAATGAAGAAGAACATCACCTTGGAAATACCTTTTCCCAGATGTGTTGTGTTGATCCACCTGAATGTCTCATTGGAAGAATATCAAGGTAAAGGAAAGAACATGCTGGAAGCATTCCATTCGCAGAAGGTGGGGTTTGGGGATTGTTCTCTAATAAAGTGTATTTATTAGTATGATCAAGATCAGAAAGAAGTTTGATCTTGGATAATACAATACAGCATCTTTCTATATGATTTCTTTCATGAAATATTTTCACTTCTTTTCCCAATCTTTTCTTTACTGTCTTTCATTTTTCTGTCTGGAATTTGTCTCATTAATACCTTATCAGCATTATGCCAGATTTTAGCAGATGTTTTCATGCAGTTAATACTCACTGTTCAGCTAATTTTGTTGTGGTTTTTACATTTTATTTTATTTGCTATCCTCCATGTCTCATTTGTTACCAACTAGTAGATATGAAACATGTGTATCATATTTACTCTTAAAATCTGCTCCTCCTTGAGCAGAGCAATCCTTGTCTGCAAAGGATTATATTTCTGTAATAGAGATAACTCAAGGAATCTTTTCCTTGCTTTGGAGTAGTTACTTTGAATTTTAGCCTGGTCCTACCTAGCCTTTTCCAAGAAAATGACTTACACTTTCTCTGTGTCTAGCACAACTTTCTAGGCTGTGTTCTTGGCAGGCTCATGGTCCACCTCAAACTCATCATACCTGAACTGCAGAGGCTTGTTCACATGACTCTGCCCATGGGGATGATTTGCCCCAGGCCAGAGAATTCCACCCCTAGACTTTTTGTGGCTATTGTGTCACTGAATTCTCACAGAGAATTAAGAAGATGGGGCACTGCCAGCCAGTCTGCTGTCCCATGTCTTCACAAAGCCACAGCTGAGAACATCCACTTAATGAAGGAAATTTTGGAGTCGTCTTTCAGAGATTTCAGTATATGGTCAGCTGGCTCTGTTTCTGACCTATGGAGAGACAGAACCTCATAGTGGAAGTGGGTTTTGGGGGGAAAACTGCTCACCTCATGGCAGCCCCCAAGCAAAGGAGACACAAGGGCTAGTGATAAAATATACACCTAAAGCTGTACCTCCAGTGATCCATTCCTTCCAACTCTGCTCCATTTTCTAAAGTTCTACCACTGTACAGTATTTCTAAAGTTCCACCACTGTACAGTAGGCCATGTAGGTATGAATCCAGTCTGGAAAGTGGTCAGGGGCCTTGTAATAGAATCACCTGCTGAAGACCCCAGCTCCTAGCACTATTGGTTTAACACAAGAGATTTTAGGATATATTCCAGATCCAAACCATAAGAGTATCCATGGGGAGATTTTCCACAGTAAATTCTTGTCACATTATGAGAAAGCAGTGATTAAAACCAACAAAGGCTCAAAAGTAGATCAGATCCTTGTTCACACTCCTAAGAGTCTTTACACAAATACTGAATATGAAGTTATTTAAAAGTCAGTAATTCACATACCAAATATGGATTTTTTGTAGGTGCCTGTTAAAATCATTTTAATAGAATCTAAGTCTGCTAATATTTTAATTTTCTTATAAAATTGAAATAATTTTCTTATATTAGTAGTTATAGTGTATTAATAGTTTTCTTATAAAATTAACTAAAATTCATTTTACATTATGTAATTTATCATTAAAAATTTTTATTAGGTACATGTTTGTGATATATAATGAATACATTTGTCATGCAAAATTGGTACATATGCATAACACATCTTAACAACTTTTACTTCTTCCTCCTCCCTCCTTTTCCTCTCCCTCATTCCCTAAATCTCCTTCCCATCTGCAAAGGATCTACCTACTTCTTTTTTATTTTCTATTTAAATTACTTATACTTTGGGCTTTTATATAAGTGAAACTATGCAATATTTAATCTTCTGTATCTGATTTTTCTCTTAGAATTATGAACTTTGCATCCTTAACAAAATGCCCCAGGAGCACTTTTTGTACTCTCCTTTGTGCCCTAACTCACTGCTAATCTCTACCTTGCTTTACCTAAGGCCTTGGGAAGCACCCCCTTGCTCCAGAGGCCCCTCTGCCTGCACACCCCACGATGGGGCAACTGTCCAGCGGAGGTGTGTTCCTCTTCACAGTGGCAGAGTGGGAGAGCAAGCAGGACAGTGAGCTCTGTGTCAGGTACAGATAGTACAGGAGTGTGTCAAGCAGCCCAGAGTGAACAGCAGACATTTTGACCACGACACCTCAGAAATCCACATACAACTGCCCTGGTTTTGATTTTCTTGTTTGTTTGTTTGTTTGTTTTTTAACCACAGAATGTGGAGGTTCTCTGACTTCAACGCTGCTTAAACTTGCCAGAAATCTATACCTAACCATGATAGGAATCCCTGAAGTATTGTTGCTCTGTGATGTCCCATTCCTGAAGTAGCTCAGTTTTAAATAACCCCTTCCCAAAATGGTTCCTGATTTATTACTCTTCATTGTGGCTGGTGCAATGGATCTCTCCTGTAGCTCTAGCCTGCCGTGTAAAATAAGTCACTTCTAGAGTAAAATCTGACGCTTTATTTACAGTTTACAATACCAGTGGGCTTTGTTATGATGCTCAGTCTGCTCTTCCTCCCTGGAGCTCCCCACACTCTTTGACTTAACTTGTGCTTGTGGAGATGAGTCCACCTCCTCCCCAGGAGCCATGGTTTGTGTTCAGATTGCTTTGGAGTTTTTTTGCTCTGTGTTATCTTCAGTTGTTATATGATTTCTCATTTTCCTGTTAGCTCTTTTTTTGATTCCCGGAGCTCTTCTTCCTCTTCTTTTTTTCACAAAGTTGTTTCCCTGTTGTCTGGATATCAGGTCCTGAAGAGGCTATGATATGCTACCAGCCTTTACTCTGTGATCTTCTTTTCAGAAATTTGTGAAGCTTTGCCCATGTCTGTGTTGTTTTGCCCAACGTTCTGTGAGGCTCTGTGTATATAGGTATGATAGCTGGGGAAACACTGATTCACCAGATACATTCTTCCATCTCTTCTCTCTTCACAGGGCTGAGGCAACTGAGTCATGTGAGAATGAAGTTCATTCCCTAGTACAAGGTCTCTTTGCTAGGAATCCCTTTCAGAGAAGTAAATGTGTCTTAAAGGGACATGGCCTAAATCCCACTCTGTTAGGATTCTGGGTTCTGACTTCTCAAACAGTAGGGTTGAAATACCAATTTTTAGCATGAAGATTCTTCATCTGTTTTAATTACTTTTCTTGTTGCTGAGACAAAATAGCAAACACTCACAAGTTAAAGGAGGAAAGATTTATTTAGCTCATAGTTTGTAGAGATTTCAGTCCATAGTCACCTGTCTCTAAGGTAGCATGGCATGGCAGAGGGGAATTGCAAAGGAGAAACAGTCCATGGTATGGCAGGGCAGGCAGAAAGCAGAAAGTAGCAAGCAACAGCAGTTGAAGAGCTTGTACCCCCCCTTATCCCTGCTAAACTACTTGCTTCTTGGTTGATTTCACCTGTACCCATGGTGGACCTCCCTATTACCCATACCCAGAACTATCTTAAGCCAATCAGTGAACTAATTTAGTAATCATACCCTTAAACCCAACATCATGCCCTTAATCCCAATATAACACCCTTAATCCACATTCACGTACCCTAAATCCACCCTACAAAAGGCCCCTCCTATGACTACATGAGGCTTTGAGGAGACATTTAGATACAAGCCATGACACCATTCTTTATCCTATTTATTCAAGACAATTATGAAGGGCTATTATGAAATATGTCTAAATGGTGGAGGCGAAAGGACACTGTAGGCCTCGGTGGGATGCAGATGAGCACCAGAATGAAGACTGAATGTGAGTTCCAGTATCTGTGTGTTATCCTTTGGTCCCCCTTGGATACCCAGTCAGTTTTACTGGGAAAGAGGCTGGCGAATTGGTATAGTTCCCAGATTTTATCTCTGACTCTCTTTGGGGCATCAGGTCTGAAAGAAGCTAAGTGTCAGTATTTTGGGGAAGTTCTGGAAAGTCCAGTTCAGAAACCTGAAATAGCGCTCTTTGCTAGTACCTGAATTTCCTCTTTGGAGTCCTGGGTTCATATATACTTGACAGTAGAGGATCCGAGTTTGCATTCACAACACGGCGCCTTGTGCCAGACAGTGTGCTAGTGGCCTGGAATAAGTGCTTCAGTGTCAAGTTGAGGAGAACTGTAAAAGCAAAGAGCAGGTCTGTTGGAGATCAGGTTGGCAATGAGTGTACTATCATAGTCGAAGAATTTCAATCCAGAATGAAATAAAGCAGTGAATTTATCTTGGATCCTTCAATACTCAATAAATAAAAGGGGCGCAGTGTAACTCTTCAGGTAGGGTTATGTTAGACAGATGGATTCCACCTCACGCTCCTTGACAGCTGACTGACTTGTGAGAACAGAAGAGGAGGGGGATATATTCTTGGATATGTAGAAGGGAATCAGGCTTCTAGGATGACATGGGAGATAAGATATTTTTGGAATAGCATGGTAGTAAACTCCTGTTATCCCAGGAGGATCACACGTTTGAGGCCAGGCTTAGAAATTCAATTGATATCTTTCTTAAAATAAAAAGTAAAAATGTTGGGGATATGGAACAATGGTAGAACATCTTGAGCCCAACACTATTTCTCTCTCAAGCTGGATAGATGGATGGATAGATGATAGATAGATAGATAGATAGATAGATAGATAGATAGATAGATAGAGATAGATCCTCTTTTCAATGAAGAACAGTATCACAATTTAAACAATATAAAAGCCATGAAAATGTTTCCTAAACAAAATGAGAGTGATAATTTCATACTTTGGAACCTAGTAAATTACAAATAATTGTTTTTTTTGTGTGTGATATCATTTTGAAAAGCGATGATTCCTAATATTGTCTCTGTTTACAATGAGTAGAAAGGTAGAACTTTGGCATGCTTGTGAATAGTATAAATGATCAAAGACCTTTCTTTGAAGGACACTGAAGGAATATTTTTGAAGACACATATATTTCAACCTCCCAGATGATAGGATTACAGCTGTGCACCACAACACCAAGCTGAGAAAGGCCTTAAATATTTCCGGGTGGAAAGTGAAATCAGTTAGAGATGACATTGAAACTGATTATCTCCCTCTCCAGTTTTGCTTAACTTTTCTATCTTTCCTGGCAAGATTCTGGAAATCACCCCTTTGGTGGATCTGAGACTTCAGCCCAATGACAAATAATATTCTTTATTGAGGAGATGATGAGGAGTGGGGCTGAGGAAGGTTTTCAGAGTAAAAGAGACTGATATCCCCCTGAAGAGTTTCCAAAAATAAAGACCAGGAGAAAGGCCTACCCCTGCATTTGGGTCATGCAAAACAGAAAAGGTCACATTAACTTGAGTTTAAATTAGGAACAGAAGACCAACGTTCTTATTGCCCTTCATTATAGCACCCCACTTTCTAACAGACTGACTTTAAATAAAGAGGATCAGAGAAGGAGAAATCATTGGAAGAGGAAAGTAAGACACTCACTTTCAATTCTAGCAAAATCTGTATCCTAAGGCAAGATATGGACTTGGGCTTTTTATTCAGCAGCCTAAGGAGGGAAGGAAATTGGGGATATTGAGTTGTGTGTCTTTCACAAGGATTCATCTAGACAGTAGGGATGGAGAATGAAGCATAATCCTGGAAGGTTTTTGGTAATGGTGGCGGTGATCACCTGGAACTTCATTATTCCAGTTCCCTCTCAAGCACTGGCTGAACAGTGGTTGAGGGAATGACTTACAAATATGGGTTAAAAACAGAGTAGGACACTTTGTTTGTAGTGAAAGAGCAAGTTACAGAATTATATTTTGATGAGAGGTCAGTCAAAATGAGAATTCCAAAGAAATTAAGCTCAAAGATAGAAACTATATTGCTAGATCAGGTAAGTTTTGACTCTTTCAAAGTGAGGAAGGACAAGGAGTGGGATTTCACTTTCCTTGGGGCAACAATCAAGAGTGTTAGAATAGCTAAGTTATTGGGAATGCATCAGGGTTGATGATAATCATTGACACTTTTATTTCATTCAGAAAAACAAACTCTGGCTCAGAAGGGAAAAATTCCAGAGAGAGAAAAATGAAGTCAACAAATGGCAGCCGAGTCAGAAGAAGTAGGATCTTCCATTTTGCTCCAACAGGGCAGAACAATAGCTAATTTGTTTATGGCTTGGGTAGGAAGAGGGTTTTTCTCTGGCTTAGAGGGGTTTAGAGATCCTGAAATTCAAAGGGGTCTTGGGAACTGACATTGGCATTTAGTCTTACTTCATTACAGAGACTGAGTCAGGAGGGAAAAAAAAAAGAAGTGAGATTCTCTCGAAGGCTACTGGTGAGATTAATGGAATGAAGGTCTTGGGACCTTTCTGGTGATTCTTCTACATACATGTTCTCTACAAGGAGCTGACTATAAAGTGAGTGCAGTTTGAATTTGCAAAAGAGAAAAGATGTCTGATGCTGGGCAGAGTAGCAAATTGGAGCAGCCTCGTGCTATGTGTGGGTTTGCTGTAGGCATAGCAATCAGCCCAGATCCAGCTACCCAGGGGACCACTCATTACATTTGGAAAAGCTTGGATGGCTCCCTATGTGTTGTATCGAAGGCAGCTTATCAAACCGTAACCAAAGGGGAGGCCCAGCAAGTACATCACCGCAATCCTGGCAGAAACTATTTGAACTTCCCTAGTCCTGGGGCCCTATGTGCTGCACAGTGTAGATCTACACCAAGACCAACCAAGAAGCCCCGTGTCTTCCCTGCTGAGGGCTGGCTTGTCCTAGCACCTTTGTCTTCCCTCTAGGATCTATCCTTGAATGAACTGCTACCTCAGAGTTCTTAGGAGGCAGGTAGACCCACCTTTAGCTACAAGGATAAAGTTTAAGTGCAATGGTAATAAATTACAAAATATGAGGTAGTCTTAGGAGAGGAATTTGAAGCAGGTACTCAAATGTTGAATGCTGAATTTAATGTAGACACCGGATATCTTTTTTGGATGTCTGCTCACAGTCATGAATTTTTTCATGATTAGGAGTGGATGAAGGTATAACACTCACATGTTTGACAAAGAATGAATCTGCAGAGAGAGCTGCTGTTTGAAAAGCATGGTTAAGTGAATGCTCAGGTCATCCAGATGTTGTCAGTTGATGAGGGCCAGTGAGGTGTCTGGATGGTGGACCCGAAGGAGTGATAGGAAAATAGTTTGCACAAACCAATTCTACATCACACTGGATCTCTGACACAACTACAATAACAAGTCAGGCAGTCTTTCAAAAGACATTGCAGATGAAACTGGAAGTCTGAAGGCCTTTGACTATCTTTCCCAGTGTCCCAATATCAATAATCCTGACACATCTAGTCCAGTGTGTGACTATTTGTATGCGAATACTTATATCACTTATGTCTCTACCATAATCTTTATTCTTCCCCAGCGGACACATGGTTGTATATATAAATAGCAAGTAAATGTAGATATAAATGTAGACATAAGGAAGATTAAAAAGAGACTATGAAAGCTAACATTCAGCAGTTTTCAATCTGTAACCTTAGCATTTGCAGGAACTGAACACTAGGTGGCAGCCAGTGACCTTTGCACGGGAAACATGGATTCACTGTTTGGCTTATCTTTTCTCATATGGGAAATTTAAGCGTATCTATCCTTATTTCCTGTTTAGTCATCAGCTTTTCTAATAAAATGAACTCAGGACTGGGCTAGTCAAGCTTCACTAACTACATTGACCTTGTGTGTAACTTCATTTTGTTTTGTCTGGTCTGTGGTGCTCAGGGCAGAACCCCAAGGCCTTTGGCTGTGCCAGGCAGACACTCCACACTGAACCACACTCTCCCCCCGATACACAACTTTCAAAAACTACATTCATCCTGCAGCTCCTGAAACTTTTATTCCCTTGGTCTCCACGGAACCGTTCAGTAATGAAATGTAATAAATGAGTAAATGAACCTTCACTTGGCTCCCAAACAGACTATTCTCCCATAATCCCATTTTTGACTATGATCGCCTGCCTGAAAGCACACACTCTTCATTCGAAGTCTGGGGATAAACTGTATTATGGTCATTCACATTTTCTTGTTTTATTTTAGTTTACTTTTTTACAGGACCCTAAGTGAGTCTGTATTGTAAAAAGGCCTGGCATGCAGCACAAGGGGCCAGCACACACGAGAGGACCCAAGCATCCTCTACTGGGAAGCTTGCTGTGAATGTTTGGTATACGAGTAAGGGGCGCAGACCCATGCATTCTGGGCTTCAGCCACCCCAGGGTAAGCTGGCCTTCTGGAAAATGGAACAGGATTTCTGACATGACTGGAGTGGGGGAGGGGCGCCGTGGTTCCTGACCTTCCCGACCACAGTTCTCGCGCTGAGGAGCAGCGAGGACCCTGGAGCAAATTGTGTCGGTCCATTAAGGTGCAACAGGGTGGAAAGGGGAGAAGAGGGAGGGACAGGAAGCCCTAATAGAAAAATATCCTCAGTTTTGATCTCTATTATCAATTCTACATTTAGGATTACATTATTGTGCACCTCAGATATGGTCTAATCTCCTCATTGACTCTTACTGTGTGAGTATTCCCCTCAGGCCTCCTGTCACCATTTTGTTTCTGTTAGTCACAGGCAGCCATGGTATAGCTTTATTCTTTAAAACATGAACTACCACACAAAATTCTTTCCACTTCAGAGACATTCACAAAAATTGCTGGAACATACAAATTCTAGAACATTCATTTCTGATTAACTTTATGTTTTTGACCATTGAAGTGGGTCGATATTTTCAAGCTGCTGTGGAAAACTATATTCCTAAAACTTCATCCAGGAGGACCAGAACTGACCCCATGTGAGTTAACTGAAGGATTATTAATTTAAAAAATTGCTGATTCTTCTGTTGTATTTGCAAGAAAAATTTTCTCCTGGGCTATATACATTTTGTAAAAATTAAAGGCATATCTGACCACAGCTCCCTTGAGGTGAGTAGTAAAAACATCTTGGGGCCCAACATAATCTTTCCCTTTGGAGTAATGAGACCTCCTCACTCCTTCTGGTGTCTGCTGCTGGGTATTGATGGAGTCTAATGAGAGAGGGTGCTGCAGAAGCAACCATATCCATGTTGTTGCAGCCAAAGAGGAGCAGGTAGAAGCCAATGAGGCTGACAGTAGGGATACAGGCAACCTCTTCTATGGGCAGAGTGAGTGGCAGGACCTTCCTCATCATCCTAGTAGTCATGACTATAATGCTGTCTTGGTGGAAGAGTCCCTCAAGAAGGGTTTGTGCTCCCCTACCTCTACATCACATCAAAGCCATATGTCACATGAAACAGGACAGATCAGGAAGCCTGAAGGTGACACACTTCTTCCTCATGAGCAAGAGAGCTGAGGAAGTGTGGAGGGCTTCCTGGAAGTTTGGGTGGTGCTGGTGGGGCAGACTGAGTATATGTATGTGTATGTATGTATATGTGTGTGTGTGGTATATGTATATAGTATATGTAGCCATAGTAGAAGCAAGCATGGAAGGATAGGGGCGATCACTTTGGGCATTTGGCAGTTCACACCTCCATTCTCCCTCTCCCTTTCCTAAGCTACCTGCCCCCCACTAATGCCACCCTCTCTCAGCACCCAGCGGAGTGCCTTGTTGGGAAGGGGCAGGGAGCACTAGTGATAGAACAAGGACAGCAGTCACATTCCCCATAATCTCCAGAGCCCTGTTCCTCTTGGGCAGGAGTCTCTGTGTCCCCCCACTATGGCCAGCAGCACAGACTACTGGTACCTCAACCTGACCCACTGGTGGTGACTCTCCCGGGTGATGAGGGATAGTGATGCGGGACTGAGCCTTCCTGACCCCTGAAGCTGGTTCATCCATTTCTAATCTGGGAGGTATTCGTGCTACATGAGCCTACTTCCAGTTGCTCCTAATTCCAGTCCTTTTGAAGTAGGGGGAAGTAGACAGCCCTAGAGATACTCTACAAGCATTCAGGACATACTCGGCTCCTATGACTGCTGCCCCTGGCTCCACTGAAGATTGGAGATTTTCAGGGTAAAAGGTCATCAGCGTGAAACTAGACCCAGCTGGTATGCATGCAATGGGGACCAACATCCAGTGTGGACGAGAAGATGTGCAGGTAGATTTTCATATCATGGCTGTGGGGAGAGGGACCCTCAGTCTGGAATTGCACAAGGTCTTTGGGATGCTTGTGCTGCCTCATGACCTCCTGACAAGTGCCAAGAGTGCCACCGAGGTACCTTCATCTTTCAGGTGGTTCCACACAGGGCACTGCAGCAGAGAGGCCACTCTCTGGTATCCAAGGTAGGCCTCAGTTCTTTCACTGCCCAGAGCTCGGGAAAGTCCCCATGAGACAAACTCCCCAAAGTGCCACATTGTTTCTGAAGGTGAGGTCACAGCTCCCCAATTCCAGGACTCCCTACTTCCTACCCCGTGAGGACTGAAATTACGAGCACTTGTAAATAGGACCATTTAACTTTTATTTGACAAGTTTATCCCTGAAATTATTGTCTATACATAGATGCTGTGTATCAGATACATATGTGTACATATATACACCTGTAGAAATATCTGCCTGGAAGAAGAAAAGACTGATACAACCAAGACCTGTACAGGAAGCTGGGTGCAGCTTTGGGACAGGGAAGCCCCCATGGAGAACTTTAATTTGTATAACGAACATGGTGAGAAACAAGAATGGCTTTACAGAAGTTTCAAAATAGCGCAGTAGATGCAAACACTGTGTTTCCCCACTTGGAGTAAAATGCAACAGGACTCATTTTTAGGGGATGTCTCTTCTAAAGTCATGCTAGAACCTGTTTTCCAGGTAAGCCACATTTGGAGGAAAGAGAGTAGCAGTTCACAGTCTCTCCACAACTTGAAATTTAAACCACTGGGGAGCAGTTATTTGCTGAAATAAAGAAAAGAGGAAAAAAAAAACCCTCTGGGAATCAGGAGTAAGGTAAAGCCACAACTCATAAAGAATCAAAAAGGCAACATGGAGAAAATAATGAATTATAATATCCTTGCTGGCTCACAAGGTGCTGAGCAGAAACTGACTTTCCAACCAAAACATAACCCCAGAGGGGTCTGTAAGCTCCAGTGATAAGCAACAAACCAGAAACACAAGCTCAGGAAAAAAACCCCATGATTATGATAAGCTGTAAAGCTGTTGTAGAGGTCTACTTTGAAGGGAGCTCTTCTCACGTGGAATCAGAGAAGAAATCCACTGTGGGCCTTATCGTATTTCAGAGTGGTATAACTATGAGCCATGGTGAGGGCTCACATGAGACTGAGCTACCCTGGGGATCGGATATCAAAAAACAATTACACTTCAGGGTTCCCAGGGTCAACTTGCCACTGTGACTGGGTAGGAGGCAGACAGAAGAGATAGTCATGGAAAAGGGGAGAGGTAGGTGCAGACTCATTGAACATTTAAGTAATGTGGAGCTCCATTTGTGTTGGCCTGATGGTTGGTAGCACTACACAAAAGGTTCTGAAGCAAATAAATCTCATGTGTGGGACACGTAGCAAAACTCCGCTTTCACAGAGAAACAGCCTGTTAATTAAGTGTGGAAACAAAACAGGTCTTTCTTGCAACTCATTATTCCTCACTCATCTCTGGTTGATGAAAAGCAACTCTACTCATACACACAACTCAGTTGTGAGAAAATTTGGGGGCCAAATTTTACTTTCTTTCCTTTGTTTTCTGTTTTTCTTTTCTTTCTTGTTCTTATGTTTGTTGATTTTTTTCCTGTTGTTACCTTAATATAATTTCCTTCTTAAATGTGATTTTTTTGTTTTAATTTTCTCCAGTTCTTCCTTATGTTCTTTTAAAAACCATCTTTCTCCTTCTTTTATTTTACCCCATGCCTTGCTTCTTCCTTATTACTATTATTACTATTAATCTTTATCAGTGTTTGGTTTTTTTGTTGGCTCTATATTATGCTATTTTAGTCTTCTTCTTTCCTTTCTGTTGTTTTATTGATTGCTGTTAATTTGTTTTCATTTTATTTCAACATCTGGTATTTTCTTCATGCTGTAGTCATTACTATAGTTTGTTTTCTCCTCTCTCAGTTGTTCTAGGAATCAAGTCCTCAAGAAAGCTGATCACCAAGAAAAAAATTCACGTAAAAGTGGACTATATATCCACCCTAACCAATGCACAAACGTCAGTACAAAGACAAGTTGATCATAAATCAAGGCAACTGGATCTTCTGCAGTGACTAACTCATCAGTAACAATGCAAAGATACAAAAATGGATAAAAAGAGAAAAAATCAAAGAATTTTTTAAAAATGATTAGTAACTTTTAAGAGGGCTTAAATAAACCATTGAATTAATTAGGGATGCTTTATGCAGGATAGGAAACAACAGTTCAATAAAAAGAAATTCTGCATAAGAGACAAACAAAAATCTTAGAAATAAAATGCTCAAAATCAAATAAAAAACAAAGTGGAAATCAAGCACAGAATTTTAAGGCTCAAGGGTAAAGTTGATAAATTATAACTTCCAGACACTAGTAAAGGAAAAATAACAAAACACCCAAAAAACTCTGGGACATGTTTGAAAGACTGAAAATATGTGATGGTAAAAACAAAATGAAACAAGACTTATGTATCTAGGGGGTGAGATGGCAGAGGAATGGGAAAAATGAGAAGCAAGATGCGTCATGTACAGGTACAAACTCTCCATGTTGAATGTACCAATAAAAGCAATTAAAAAACATTTCAAAAATAAAAATATTGGCAATGCTTATATACTATTCTGTAACCTGTTGTTTGCCTTAATGGAGCATAGTACCTTCTCACCTCAATAAGTCACATCAGCATTTTTAAAAATCACCTGATCATCAGATTTGAGGCAGAAAAAAATCTTCAACAAAATTCAGCAACTATTCATGACAAAAGCCCTGAAGAAACTAGATCTTGAAGCAGTATACTTTTAATATAGTAAAGGTTATACAAGAAAAATCTACAAGCATCATATAGTATGTCATAAAACTGAAAGTGTGTCCTCTAAAGTGAAGAATGAGACAAAAGTCTCTACTCTCTCCCCATTTTTTCAATATATTACTTGAAATTTTAGTCACGTCATTTAGCCAAGAAAGAGAAATAATATGGGCACAAATAGAGGAATGAGGCAAGTTATTTTCAATTGTTGATAAGATAATTCTGTACTTAAAAGACACAAAATACTCCATTAAAGAATTTCCAGGTTGATAAATTTGGCAAAGTGACAAGATATAGAATCAACAATAGAAGATAAATTGGTTTTTGTACATTAGTAATAGACATATTTAAAAAGTCATCAGTAAACACAATCCCATTCACAGTTGCTTCACAATACACTCACAAATCAACTAAACTATAAAGATGAGAGATATCTGGAATAAAAACTTAATAATGCAGAATAAAAGAATCTAAGAGGACACTGGGTGATGGAAAGATGTCCCATGTCCATGGATCAGAATTACTATTAACAGGGTCATATCAGAAACATAAGTCTACAGAATCAATACAGTTCAGATCAGAATTCTGATGATATCCTGCACAGACAACAAAAATCCTAAGATTCATTTGGAACCACAGATAAATTATAAAAAGAGAAAAGTTGGAGACATCATGATATATGACAAAAACAAAAACATGGTTCTTGCACAAAAATACAGACATGTATACTAATGGAATAGAGAATACAGAGACAAACGTGCAACTATAGCCATCTGATTCTTGACATATATGCCCAAAATCATATTCTGCCTCTGTAGCAAATTCTTCTGGGCATCCACATGTGTAAGACTGAAACTATGTCTCTATCTAAATGTATCAAAGACCTGGGCAGAAACCCTGAAATTTTAAGGTGGTAAGAAAATACAAGAGAAGTTCTTGAAGGCATAGGCATAGGCAAACATCTCCTGAATAGGTCTTCAACAGCACAGAATATAATAACAAAAATCAACAAATGAGACTATATCAAATTTATGTTTCTACACAGCATATGGACAAAATGAATACACACTTCTGAAAAGAGGAAATATAAATGACCATTACTTACATTAAAACAGTCAACAGAGTGAAGATATATTTTACAAAATGGAAAATCTTGGCCAGCTATTCTTTTCAAAGATGATAAATATCTAGGATGTACAAAGGAACTAGAGAACTTAACACAAAAGGAAGAAAAAGGAGAGAAGAAGGAGACAGAAGGAAGAAAAGGGGAGGAAAAGTGTCTTGATAAATACATGACCATGTATTAAAAGACTCTTTTCAGAAGGAGTATAAATGGCCAGTGAGTATATTTTAAAAGGTTGAAAAATTTTAGCCACTAGTCAAAAACAAAGCAAATTCCATTGAGGTTTCATCTCACCCAAGTTAAGATGATTATCATCAAAGGTACAAAACCAGTAAATACCGTCAATGATACGGAAGGAAAAAACTCTTCTAATATGCTGATGGGAACACAAGTTAGTTAAAGCCACTGAAGAAAGTCAACACGCTCCTCAAAGAACATAACAAACACATAAAGGAGCTGTAACGTTATTTGGTATATATCCGAAAGCATAATACAAGGATACTCACATACCCATGTTGATTGCAGCACAGTTCCCAGTAGCCAAGATTGGGGCCAGTCTATGTTCCCCTTAATAGATGAATGGAAGAAGAAAGTTCAACTGTGATGACAAACAAATTATGTTATTTTCAGGAAAATGAATAGAAGTGGAAATAATCTTATCAAGTGAAATGAGCCACACTCAGAAATACAAGTGTCGCCTATTTCCTCTCATATGTAAATCTAAAAAATGGCGTGGAAGAGCAAGGGGATAAAGCAGGGGCTGGAGGACATAAGGAAGTTAGTAAAGGAAGTCGATTTGATCAAAACGTGAAGGACAACAACATCAAAACCCAGTATTAGTAACCTAAAAGGTACTGATTGTGTGTATATATATATATATGTATATCATGCATATATGTATACATGTGCATATATGTATATATGAATACATGCATATGTGTGTGCATGTATATATGTGTATACATGTACACACACACACACACACACACACATATATATATTACTGGAAAGAACTAATATCTAGAATATGTAAAGAACTCAAAGTTTAGACTTCCCTCCAGACAAACGACCCACTGAAACTATGAACAAATAAAATGAATAGACACTTCTGAAAAGGGGAAATACAAATGACCAATACATTAAAAATATTCAGCACCTTTGGCTATTAGAAAATGTGAATAAAAACGAATCTGAAATTTTCTTACTCCAGTCAGAATGGTTATCATCAGACCAACGATTTAGCTCAGAGCACTATACCTGCCTTGAAAGCACAAGGTCCTGAGTTTGACCCCTGGTACCACAAAAAGAGAAAGAAAAGTAAAAAGAGTGGTTATTATCAGGAACATAAACATCAGCAGATCCTGATAAACTTGTGAGGAAAATGGATCTTTTGACATTGTCTGGGGGATAAATTCCTAAAAGAAAACAAAATAAAAATAAAAATATTTCATTTGACCCAGTTATACCTCTCTTGGTATATTCCCCAGAGAGCTGAAGTCACTGAACTCTGTAGAGACACTTACATTTTTATCTTTATAGAATTTCAATTCACAATAGCTAAAGTATAGAAGTAGCCTAGATTTCTCATAAACAAATGATAAAAAATGTGTTATATACAGATAGATAGATGCATATACACATATATACATAGTTACCATTCTCTCCTTGCTGAGACAAAATGCCCAACACCCAAAGTAAAAGGGAAGGAGTTTATTAGTCTTACAGTTTGTAGAAGTTTTAGTTCATAATCGGCTGACACTGAAGCTAGGATGGCAAAGAGACCTCACAGAGGAGAAACATACCAAGCAAAAGGCAGCAAAGGTGACAAAAGAGAGGTAGTTCACAGCTTCCATACCATAGCAACAGCAATAAGAGGAGACCTCGTGCTCAGCAGAAGGCTATTCCTTTGTTGTTCCTCAGTAAATCTGGGAGCTTGAGTCAGCCTGAGGCCTCATTTTAGTGAGCTTCCCTGCCTGCCCCAAAGATTTTGTCTGTCTCTCAATTTTTCATTCATCTCTCTGTGGGGCTTGTTGGCTCAAACCTGGCATATATATGCAAAATGGAATTTTACTCAGCCATAAACAAGAATGAATACATATCACTTGTAGGAAAAATGGATGGAATTTGAAATCCTATGAAGTGAAATAAATCAGACACGGAAGGTTAAATATCACATGATCTCTTTGAGGAGAAATTCAAACTATAAAGTATAAACTAAAGAGATGGTGAGAAACATGGAGGCAGACTCTTTGAATAGAGGAAAAGGGGTAGGAAGTGGGGGAATGCAAGAAAAATGGAATCAAAACTGAACAAGAAATTCCCTCAAACAAATGTTAATTACTATGAATCAAACAAATGCCTATAAAATGATGTATACTTTAATAAGGGATGTTGTGAATTATTGGTGTCTTAAGGAATGATCTGATTATGGTTTGAACACCTGTCATTGCAAGGCCAACAAAGGCCATTCAGAACAACAGATCTTTAAGAAACACTGTTTTGATTTATGTTTTCAATCCCCCTCCGTATTGTTTCCATAAAGGGTCTATTTAAAGAATTTGAAGAACTCTTTAAAATGCATAAACTGGATACCTAAGTAGCTAAAATTTTCCATGGAGGCACAGGCTGAAATTCACTGAAATCACACTGTAAGTAACGAACCTTTCAAGAATAATATTCAGGTTCATTATTCTTACACTCTTCTCTACAGTGTTCTCAGTGGCACGGTTGAAGCACATCTGTGAGAAACTTTACATCAGGATTTGAAATTTGAAGTAAACTTAAAGGTCTAAGGGTGACACAGGTTTCATTCCACTGAAAAACTGTGGATGATGCAATCATTTTTTTTTTTTTTTTGAGACAGGGTCTCGCTTTGTAGTTCAGGCTGGCCCTGAGCTCACTATGTAGCCCAGGCAAGCCTCGAACTCAGCCATCTGCCTCCCGAGTGCTGGGATTACAGGCGTGAGCCACCATGCCCAGCACTGTGGTATGTGGTATTGATTGCTGGTGGGTGTGAGTCTCCACGCTCAACATTGTATGTGGTTACCGGGGATTGAACTCAGGACCTTGCGCTTGCGAGGCAGGCACCAGAACCACTGAGCTAACCCTCCGGCCCCAATCATTTTTTAAATTAATTTTTATCTTTACTGGTACATTGCATATACACACCATAATCACACTCAATATTGGGAATTTGTATAAGTATAAGGCACAATTTAATTCTCTTTTTTCTTGTTTCCCTACCCACCCTACAACCCCCACCCTTAAATACATAAGCTTTGTTTCCCTTTTTTCATTAACATCACATTTTTCTTTACCCCTTATTACTCACTCCTCCACCACATTTCCCTTTGAATATTTTCCATAAGAAACATGATCCGATTTATTTTTTCCATTCCCTTATGCATGGTAGCCATAAAGTACCTCTGTCCACAGTCCTAATAAACCTTCACTAAGAAGTTAGAAACTGACATAACCTAAATGGTAATGAAGGTAACAAAGGCTGAAATTCATGGATATAACTTTGTGGGTGACGAGTACTGAGAATCCTGTCATGACCCATTATTTCTACACACTTCTGTTACAGAGTCAATAAAGGCCTGATCAGGCAGGTATAAGAAATAATTGCAATCCCAGCACTAGGGAGGCAGAGGCAGGAGGATTGCTGAGTTTAACGATTGCTTGGGCTAAATAGTGAGCTCAGGGCCAGCCTGAACTAAAAAGTGAGACCCCCGCCTCAATAAAAAAGGAAAAAGAAAGAAAAACTTGCATGCTGGCAGCTTTCGAGGAGAAATACATTTCATGACTTAGTTTATCCCGGCATATTATAGTCAGGAGCTGTCTGAAGAGGGGCCCAGTTGTTTGAAACGGTTTAAGTTTCACGGGGATACTCTACCATCGAAACTGCAAGGGGGATAGCCGCGAACAACAGTCATGGTGAGGGGGAAAGTCAATTACAGATCTCGCGAGAAACCTCACAAGCAGACAACTGGGCAGGGGAATGTTTGGTGGGTGGCACCGGCACCTTTGTGCGGAAGGGGACTTAGCTGAAAGTGCCAGGATGCAGCTCAGCCAATTCCTTGGTTCCGATGATTTTTCCATCACCAGAAAACACAGTGGCATTTGTTTTTTCTACTCTTTGATTTATTCAGGGATGTGCTACTTATGGTCCTGGGCTCACAGATCTGGGGCCAGGAGAGCAGCTAATCAACCTGCGTTCCTCAAAACAGTTGGGACTCCAGGTGCACATAATGAGACAAATCAGCAACAAAGAGCCCCTGGAGTGAATACAGCCCCCTAGTTAGACACCATATCCTTGAATGGCCTCTCAGACCTTGGAAGTGGGAGTGAGAAAAATTACAATAGGTTGCAAGGGTGACTCACTAGTTCTCCCTAAAACCTGGTACAAACAGGTTTTGAGAAGTAACAGTACATCCAAGTACTTTGGATACTTTGTACTCATCTTTCTTTTTAGTTTGTGCTCTTTTATTGTTCCTTTAATTTTATTTAGTTTTGATTCTCTAATTGGGGTTTTCCATCCCCAATATCTATTAGAAGCATAGATGCTTCCCATGCTGAGTTCATACATGTGCCTCTCACTCCGTGTGACCTGTGAGCACAGCGGACACACTGGAAGCAGCATATTATACCTCTCAAAGAGTCGGCACAGATAGATAAATAGGATACAAGACAGGACTTTCCTGACGTAGAAAAGACCCAACGCTGGTAAGCTCACACATAACACCGCACACAAAATGAAGGTGGAGTAGAAAGAACAAATTAAGAAGTAAACAATAAAATTGAGCAATTCTGCATCTCCAACCACATACTTTAAACTGCAGAACACAAAAATCATCCTTATTTGTCCTTCACTGACGGCAGAATATGCACCGAATAGTATTCAAGGAAGACTGCAGTTTTCATCTCTGTTTCTTCCTCTCCTCATCTTCTCTTCGTTTTCCTTTACACAATCTTGTTTAACCTTTACAACCACCTCTGTAGACGTGGACTACAGCCTTGGCAGAGAAATTCCTTGTGAGCTCCAAACCCAGCCTTTGCCGTCGTGTCCGCCCTGCCGGTGGCCCGGCCCAGCACCTAAACACCAACACTTTCCCCATGGGCTTCTTACCCCCCCCCCCAAATTATATCATAGGCATCAAGTTTCAATACCGTATCCCCAAAGAGGGAATCATTACATCAAAATGTATGTCTCCCTGTGATTCTAGCCAGTGTCAAATCTAAAGAAGTTGGTAGGCGTGGAGAGAAGCAAGGTGGTTGTCCAGGGCTTTGCTCATGACTTGTCAGCTGGATCGGCTCTCGAAGTGCCCAAGGGATTAGTAAAGTGCACGGATGAGTCGACCTGGGCAGGTCACCCAAGACGCCATACCCCGTATTTGGCACTGGGCTGCCTCTTCAAAATATTAATCACCAAAATGGATGGCAGGTCTATCATTTGTACAGCAGATTATGTCTGGGTTCTGCTATATTTATTTGGTAAGTGTTCTAGAAAATCACATTATATAATCAAAACAGGATTTTGATAAACCCTGGTGCATGAGATTTACCATCAGTACTGGGAAGCCATTCGGAAGGCAGGGATTTGCCAGTGTCCCACAACTGGGCCTTGGTTGGCACCAACCAGGGCTATGCTTCGGTCTCTGGAGTTGAGCAGATACACAGCTTGCCCCAAGGATTGACTTGAGTTGGGAAATACTCTTTTCATCTCCTTTGTTGTCCAGCTCTCAAAATGGCTCCAAAATATCCAGTTCTTGCTGATTTTCTTTCTCCACCACTCACGCTTTTATTCAAGTAGAGAATCCATTTGTTGCAGCAGCTTCTTCATGAATCACTTTTCAAGATATTTCATTTGCTTTAACTTGTACACCCATGATGCTGTGTGTTATGTGTCCCCAAATTGTCCACGCCATTTGTTAGTCCAGACACCTTCTGTTTGCTGTGAAAATCTGACACACTGTTCTCCACGTTCTGAGCACACTCCATGCTGGCCTATGGGGACAAGTCAGAGCTCTCCCTTGTCGTCTGGTTATGGGTTGAATTTAGCTAACGGAAAGGCTTGAAGAATGGCAGGAAGGAATAGTGAGAGGAGAGAATGAGATCCAAATATTTATTCTCCTGTTGCTTTTCTTTGGACTCATCACGGGCCGACTGTGTCCTACAGTGAAGGTCACAGCTCCTTTTATTAAGAGGCTTTCTTCTCATTCTGGGACCATCAGGTGGGAAAACTGCAATTTTGAGCCTGCCTGAACAACTTAGTGACTTAGATATAGTTTTCAAATAAATAAAGGACTGGGAATGTAGCTCAGTGCAAAGGCCCTGTGTTCAGTCATCAATATGAAACAGAGAGAGAGAGCGAGGGCCTTAAGGCCTTCTCTCCATGGCATTCTCCTATTCTAGAAATAACTCCCTTTCACATCCCATTGGACTAAGTCTTCCACAGCACACAGATTACAGCAATATTCATGGACCTTCTGAACATACTACTCATACCCTTATTAATAAGCCTTTCATTAAATCAATATCTTTTTATTTGAATTATATTTTACCATGCTCTCCCTAGCCATTGCTACACTAAGACCCTTTTCTGTAACTATTCGGGGTTTCACTCTATAAGACAATTTCATTTTTAACCAGGAGGTATCGTTTTCACAATTTGCTCCTTACCACATTATTTGATATTGTTTTTAAATATTTCCTCCTTTACGTTAGGGTAAATATATTTATGCCTGTTTTAAAAATAAATTCTATAACTATCATAAACCAAAAAATCTAGCTTCATTCTCCATAAATACAATATAAGCAGAAGCATAAATATAAAACACACAAAGCTGTATTTGTGAGGTTTTTATTTTGTTGCTCTAAACTTTATATCTAAGAACTCTACCCTTGCTTTGGTGGAAAAACAGAAGGGAGATATTAGTAAATATTGAAACAGAATTAAAAACACCCTGCTTGATATGTAAAGGGCAGACAGTGAATCACAGAACATGAAAGTTACCTCTTTTTCATTTCTGTGCTCTTTGTATTCATAACTTTGCAAAAGTTCTGTCACATCCCACTAGTGATTGCAGTTCGTACTCAGAGACCCTGACTCACTAGATAAAATACGGTCCATTAGGCCTTGAATGATCTGCCCTGAGGAAAGCATTGGACTAATAAAGGCCTTGAAAAATCCCGCTCTGACTGCAGCCACTCTTTCTACCTTCCTCTTCCACCAGGCTGCTGGGCATGCCGTTTCTGCTGAGCTAAATTAAATAATGGTCTCCCTTTCTTCCTTTCACGTTCTTGCTCCCCACATGTGCACAGTGATGTTCTACAATGAACCATTTTATGAGGCCCACGTGGGCATCTCCTCCATCTGTCTTCCCTTTCTTGCTGTCTTCCCGTCTTGTGCTTGCAAATCATTGAGGCATCCCACTGTCCTGTACCGGGTAGCCAAGTCCTCCTGCCATACCCTGGGATTTCCCTTTGCTTGCTATCTCATACGCCATGATCCCATAGCCAGGCATAAACAGAATATGGTTGGTTGAAAGCTGAATGAGTTGAACCACTAACTAGTAAATACTGCTTTGCTGGATGGGCAAAATCAACACTTTAGATCTTTGCCCAAGTTTTCTAGCACAGTCAGTTTCTAAGACCCATCTCTGCCCATCAAAATTTACAGAATGCTCCAGTTTATGTTTTGGTAAGAGTCTGGCTATTATTTAAAGGAAAACCAGGCTTTGAAAAAAAAAAAAACCTCAGGATAAAGCCTGGGGAAGAAATTACTCTAGCTGAGATTTATTTCTGTAGCAATGATGTTTCATAGGAACGTAATTATTCCTTGTTTCCTTCAGCTTTGAGCCTCAGGACTGCTGCTGATTCCTGTAAAACTCGCCACTAACAAGTCTACTGTGCATGGTGGATGCTGAATATTTACCTGAGCTCAGCCCCTTAAAAATCATAGGATCCTTAGAAACTCCCTTAAAATCTCTGGCTCCTGGGGAGGGGGCCAATTAGAAAATGGGCTTAATAAAAATTCTGTGTGCTAAGAGCTGTGTCTGGCTCATGGTATGCATTTTTTTTTTAGCTATTATACATTGGAAAAAGGACTAGAAAGCAAAGAAGAAAGGCCAAACAAATAGCCATGTCTCCAAAGCATCATTTGATTAGTTTATGTATACTCAGAAGAAGACTCCTGACATACGGGTTTGTCTCCTAAAAAGCAGAGAACTCCTGAAGACCCTGAGTATTGGAAATCTGGACCAGCCAACTGCAGACAGGTGCAACTTTGTGTGACGATGTACTGCAGCAGTTCCACTGACTGCATCTCAGATCGAGCACAGCTACGCATTCATCTCACCTCTGTGGAAAGGATTTTCCCTCGGGAATCAAAGGCTCTCATGCTAACATCACTTGGGTGAGTCAACGGGGTCAGTGGGCACCCTGATGTGTTACTCTGGTGACCTCAAAACTCTTTGGACTGCATGGCATCCATTCTTCTCAGTGTCAGTTCAGAATTTTCACATTATTCCACCCGTTTCATCCTGATTCGATCTTTGTGTAGGTGTGTGTGTTGCTATGGAAAGACCCACAGATACTGGTTAATACTGAAAAGAAAAGGGGGTATAGAACATTGTGTTTTACATAATCCTTTTAAAAAAGGAAAAAAATAACAGTAACCATGGAGCAAATTTGAGAATAAAGTCTATCAAATTTTAATAGCAATTATCACTAAAGGCATCTATCAATGAGTGTGTGTATTGGGAAGTAATTGGTGAGGCCAAGATGAGGGGGATTTTCAGTCTATGCCAGTGTGTAAGGCCAATCTGATGTCAAGGGGAAAGTTAGGACTCCCTCTACGCTTCACCCATGCAGTTCACAAAATCCTCCGTGTCTTCAGTCGGAGTCACTTATTTCATGTAAGTTGAAGGTGCATTGTAAAGAAGCTTCTATGCGGGCCGGAGGGTTAGCTCAGTGGTCCCGGCGCTTGCCTCGCAAGCGCAAGGTCCTGAGTTCGATCCCCGGTAACCACATACAATGCCGGACGTGGTAGCTCACGCCTGTAATCCCAGCACTCAGGAGGCAGAGGCAGGAGGATTGCTGAGTTTGCAGCGGCTTGCCTGGGCACCATAGTGAGCTCAGGGCCAGCCTGAACTACAAAGCGAGACCCTGTCTCAAAAAAGCAAAAAAAAAAAAAAAAAAAAAAAAAAAAAAAAAAAAAAAAAAAAAAAAAAAAAAAAAAAAAAAAAAAAAAAAAAAAAAAAAAAAAAAAAAAAAAAAAAAAAAAAAAAAAAAAAAAAAAAAAAAAAA
>PVIC010011259.1:0-41657 GCA_004025085.1 Thryonomys swinderianus
TGATGTGGACCTTTGTCCATGAATTGAGAGCATGTCAATATCTTTTAGAAATACAAGTTTAAATGTAAAGATTTAATCCTGACAGAGGTCTGTTGTTCTTGAGGCTGAACCACAGACTGCAGAGTAATTAGCTTTCTGTTTAGTGGGAGACTTGACCTGACAGCTTTTACGATGAGCTCAACTTTTCCAGCAGGCAGGAAGAAGTGCTTCTCCTTGCTCAGATGCAGGCTAACTGTACTCGTGAGCTCATTTGAAGGCAGACAGACACAGAATTCTGTGGTGCTTTGAATGAACAAGGCACCTGTTGCATATCACTGTTGTGTAGTATCTGTTTATTCAGGAGACTGTCTTCTGCACAAGGGAGAAATCCACTAGAGAGGTTCCTTTTCTTACCTTTCCAGTCTCATCCAGGTTTCTAAAATGTGGTAAAGCATGCTGGAAAACACACACACACACACACACACACACACATATATGTATAGGCATATATATGCCTATGAAATTACATATGTCTTACAATAATATAATATATTATAATTATATATATAATTTTAGGTGTATGTATAATTATATATAAAATATATATGTAATATGTATTATATATAATTTTAGGAATATATATATATATAATTTTTTATTTGAAGTTATGCCTAAGCCTGGTAATATGATAAAGCATATGAAAATGCTTTGTGGGCAGTGGTGTGCCATACCAATATTGTTATTCCTGTTGTTACCTAAAATTAATCTACAGGCATTGATGGGGTTTTAAGAGAGAGCACATACATTTCATTTTATCAATGAAATATTTAACTTCAAGATTGCAGAAATAAAATACTTGATCAAAGTATTCAGAATAAACCATGGAAAAATAGATATTATGATACACATGCATTTAGTATATTAGTGGGTACAACTAAATATAGGAGCTTTTAAATGGTTTCATCCAAAATTTGATCTCAGTAAAAAATGAATGAGAAGTTGCCAGAAATGTAGTATGGTAAGACATGAATTAGCACAGGAAAGAAAGAAATGAAATAGTATCAGAAATCAGTTTGGAAGCATTTTTTTTTCAATTTTCATAGGGCCTTAGTTATTCTCCTTGTAATAGTATTGACAATATTTTTCTATTGCTGGTTGAAGTTAACAGGTGGCCAGAGATTTAGCCCTGTGGTTTGGGCCCTTGCCTTGCAAGTGCAAGGTCCTGAGTTTGGTCCCTGTTTAAAAGATAGGGGAGTGAAATTAAGTAAATATTATATAGGTTTGGGAAATTCTTAGAAGATTAATAAAGCACACTTCTGGGTTTGTCTGGTTGAGTCATGGAGGAATGGCCTTGAGTACTATATCTCTTCTTTTTCCTCTTCCTTTCTGGTCCATTTACCTCACTATATGCTTCCTTCCTACTATGAACTAAGCATATCTGCTCTGCCATGCCCTTCCACTGTGATGTCTCTGCCTTACAGTGAGCTTACCATGGATTGAATCCTCTGATACCAAGAATTGAATTAAACTTTTCAGTTGTTGTGGTTGCCAATTGTTGTGTTTCACTTAATACTGATTGGAAATCATACCCTCCTTCCCCCTACCCCTGCATCATTCAGAATTCCAAATCTTCTCAACACTGGAAGGGTGCACTTTGTTCTGGCTTAGATGTTTTCTCCACCCTCAACTAATACAAAGAGATATCCCTTAAGGTGATGGTATTAGGAGATATGGCCTTTGAATAGATGATCACGTTGTAATGAGAGAAATCCTTGAGAATAGGATTGTGCCCTTAAATAAAAAAAAAATCCAAAAATCAGCAGCCCATCCTTTTTACCTTATACAGGCATAGCAAGAAAACACTGCCTATGAACCAGAACATAGGCCCTAGCCAGAAAACAAATTTGATTTCCAATGTATAGAACTGTGAGAAATTTCTGTTTAGAAGCCAACCACTCTACGGTATTTTGGTGCAATGGAATGAGTAGACTGAAAGGACTCAGACAAGTGAGATGGAAACTTTTTACCATCCTTGTTTTAGATAATTCTCTAATGCAGTGTTATTCCATATTCATTTTGTGGAATTTTTATAGGATTTTAAGAGTTATGAGAAAGCATTCTGTGGACATTAATCTGCGGTTAAAGGATTAAATTAAGATAAATAGGATTGAGAATTTCTCAGAACATTTCATAAACTAATACAGGATGTAACATTTCAAACAAGTTATTGAATTTAACTAACAAATGCTAGTTAGCCTACTTGTTTCCCCAATAAAAGTCAAGTTTCAAAGCTGTGGGAAATCCTGTTTGAGGTCTTTCTGAGTTAATGTATAAAAATTATTCTTGATATTTGCAAGAAGGTTTAGCTTATGGACTTCTGCAGTGTTTTTATTTTACTTCATTTCCAAGAAATTCCCTTTCCTGTATGATTCTGGGATAATATTGGCAGCAGAATTATTTAGCACAAAATTGAGAAGACAAAAATGAAAAAGAAGTATGCTAACCACTCTCTTGTCACTGACAAAATACACTAACCCTGGAATTTAAAAGAGGACAAATTGAATGTGACACATGGTTTCAGTCCACGGTCAGCTGTCTCCAAGTGATAAATAGGACAGTAAAGGAAAAGGTGCTCAGCCAATGGCAGCCAAGAAGCAGGAGCCAAGAGTGGAGCTGGGGATAAGAATATATCCTTGCAGGTCATGCCCCAGTTAGCCAGCCTCCACTCGGACCCTACCTCGTAACAGGACATCCAGCTACTTACTCATCCATGGGCGAACTGCTGAGGACTATGGCACACTCATGATCTAATAAATGTACTAGTACCTGAGACTTTTATGGGCATGCAGATATGTAACAAGAAGATATATCTCTAATATCTTAAAATTCGATGTAGCAGTTCACACATGTGCTCCATCTTTTTCCCTTTGTGGAATGGGCCACACATCCAGAACCCAAGGTCTCCTCAAATTTTTCCGAGTTATTGATCAAAAGCCTGAGAGAGAGTGTCAGGTTTTCTAGCATGTCACTTGCAAGACTGGAGCTGGAGTTGGTGACAGACAAGGATGCCTCTACTTTTCACGTGGATCTCAGTTTGCATGTGCTCATCCATATGTAGATTTTTTTCTGCAACTGATAGACTGGCTCTAATAACTTTATAATAACTTTAAGCTCAAAACTCAATGCAAATGATCAGCCTTCTTAGACTGCTCCATTAAGACCACAATTGAATGGTGTTTAATCCTGTAATAAACCTCTTAGCTTAGATCAGAGCAGAGCACTTCTGCTGGTGAATGGATACAGAAATTAATTAGTAGTAGAAGCAGTTCCAAAGGATCAGAACCTCAGAAAAGTGTGTGTGGGTCTCTGAAATGATTCTAGATTATATCAAATTGAGTCCTTGACTATGTTTATAAGCAAAAAATAACCTTTACAACTGGTTAAGGGTAGTGTATGACACACTTGGCAAATAATTACTTTTTATTACCTGTTTCCTCTAGTAATCAAGAAAGCAGGTAAATCAAAAACTCTGTGCCATAAAATACTTATATTCTGAGTAAAGAGTATAGTAAGTTTCACTGATTACTTCCATGTTGGTTCACTAATAAACTTGATACTTTTTAGAAAAAAAAATGATGAGCTCAGAGACTTTAATCCTTAACTGGCAGATTAGTCACCAGAAATTTATGACTTTATAAAAGAAACCCTTGAATCCTTGTTTTATGTAGTCACAACTTTCTGAAAATGGGGTCCAGAATCTAATTTGGCTTAAAATTAAATCACAATCCAACCGTAGATATCCTGCAGTGATGGCAAGACTGGTGACCAGGGTTGGCTTTTTCACATGTAATACAACCTCTTCAAAGGAAAAATTTGATCATGATTTTTATTGATGTACTTAGTGAGACACCATTTGCAAAATATCTGTGTGTTTTATTTTTCTTTTTGTGGTAGTATATCACTGTGTTGCCTAGGTTGGCCTCAATATCCTGGGCTCGCATGATCCTCTTCCTTGAACCTTTTGGGTAGCTGGAACCCTCTGACTCCTATATAATTTTTAAACTTCATATTTATCAACAAGATTTGGGAGGCATTTTAGGCACAATAATGTTGAAAACATTTATATCTTTAAATTGCTGGAAGGAAAAATTCTGAGTTCAAGGAGAACATGAGTACAATCAACAGACATAAGCAAAAGGACAAAGAGGTCAATTTGCTGAACTGATACAGCCCCTATAGGGTACCTGTGGACACAAAAATAAAAGGCTTAAGTGACAAACCAAATCAGTTTAAGAAATAAACTTTGATGATACAGTTCAATCTAAGGCCTATGTAGCAGATGTTTAATGGTTCTAAGTGGCATTAAAAAAATAAGTAAGATAAGGGGGCACTGAATTGTAATAGAAAAGAAATGGGAAATGTTGGAGCCAGACTGGCATTATTCTGAGTCTTGGCTCCAACATATATTAGCCGTGTAATCTTGACAAGGCGCACTTAGTTCCTTCATTGTAGAAATGGGAATAAACTTACCTTGCAGGGTTTTTCAATAAAGATAAATGAGGTAAAATTTAAATGCACATAAGACAGATGCCATAAACTTTTCTGTTCCAAAACTCTTGCTTAGTTTTCTTCCAAGACATTAGTTTGGCCAACTAGGGAAGAAATTTATACTTCTGGACCAATCAAATAAGCCTGTGCTTCTTGAAAATTAATATACATTTGATGGACCTGGGTTCTTGTTAAAAGGTAGATTTGGCTTTAGGATTTCTGAGGTGGGATCTAGTCCACCCCCAGCTGAGGAGGAGGCTCTGTTCCCCAGGCATACCGTGGGTAGTAAAAACCAAACCATGGTAGCTGTTCTTGTCACACAGGGGTAGTTACTGGTTAGGATCGGATGCTGGCAAAATGGACTGAATTTCAGGTTCATGAATTTGCTTGGGTGTCAGTTTAGATCTGCTTAATTGCTTATTATTCTGTGTTGGTGAAATGATGAGTGTGTTGACTAAGTGTGCCAGAAATATGTGTAAAATCTGGGCCAGCTTTCATGTGTAAACCCATTCTTTTATTTTACCAAAATGAAATAAAGAGACTTAAATCCATGACATCTCTTATCCACTCTTTCGGACCTAAAATAGGAAGTTTTGTTTGTTTATGTGAAGACTCATATACATCTCGTAGGTAGAGTTCCCTTCCTTCATTGTTTTTTCTTTCTTTGTTTTGTTTTATTCTTTGACAGAGATGGTGATGTAGTTAAAATATTCAGAAAGCACAAGGGCCCACTTTTAGTCGAGACTATTTTCAGCCGTTTTGCATTGCAATCCTTTTAGTTTTTTTTTTAATGTCCTGAGTTGCAGAACATTGATAATAACAACTAATTTCATGGTTCATGATTGAACATAAAGCTTTAATTTAATTGTGGACATTTAAAAGATATTTTAAACAGCGAGCACTGTGCAAATTCTTAACATTCAGCCAGAAATGAAGCATTGTTATTTTTAATACTGAGGAAAAGATTTGCAACCACCCAGTCATTAGGTTTTTTAAAAATCCATTACACTGGAGGAGATGACTTAATCTATGCAATGCAGGAAGAAAAAGATGACCATGAATCATATCTTAGAGAGCAGAGGTCACTGGAGGAACCTTTACCTTTGCTGTGAAATAACCATCTTAGAAGCACTAGAGGCACACACATTCTCTGCATATGGACAGATTGATGATTTCATGAATCTTCCTGATTTTTATTTAAAACCTTTTGAGCTTTCAAGTTCTAGTTACTTTATTTCTAGAAGAAAAAATTAAAGCCAAAAAATAAATTATAGAAAGATGGAAAAGGACCACTTTCCAAATGTATTCACAAAGGGGACAGTTTGGATGAGGAAGCTTCCCCACTCTGGCCTTTAGGCTGGCTAACAAGTGCACACATGGTCTGGGCACATGGCTTACTCGCCACCTTGACACCAGACAGACAGGTGGAAGCTGAAACACTCTGCCACTCACCTTTGCTTAGAGAGTAGATATAAAGCTTTTTATAGGCAATAAACCTGGAAGACCAAAGAGTTTTCAATTCTTTTTGGACATTGTAATGTGCACTTAACTTTCATATTGAAGGCCTTAAATATTCCAACTTTAAGTGGAGAAGCATTGTTAAAGATTTTGGCATTAGAAAGAAGGCCTCAAGAATCCTGCTACAAGAAAGATGTTTGGACTTCTGTAAATAAAAAGTTAAGGCTGGGCTGGAGATTTAGCTCAGTGGTTCCAGTGCCTGCCTTGCAAGCACAAGGTCCTGAGTTCAATCCCAGTAACCACAAACAATGCTAGGCATGGTGACTCATGCCCACCAGCAATCAATGCCACATACCATAGTGCCAGGCGTGGTGGCTCATGCCTGTAATCCCAGCACTCAGGAAGCAAAGACACAAGGATTGCTGAGTTCTAGGCTTGCCTGGGCTACATGATGAGCTCAGGGCCAGCCTGAACTACAAAGCGAGACCCTGTCTCAAAAAAAAAAAAAAGTTAAGGCTGATGAAAGCAGAGAGTTAATTTCTTTATTAATAGCATGTTATAGGTTAGAGAATCCCAGTTTTAAATTCCTGATGCAGCTTTTCATTCTGCATAGTACTGCATAAAAACTGTGAGGCAAGGTCGGAGATTTAGCTCAGTGGTTCCAGCGCCTGCTGAGCAAGCACAAGGCCCTGAATTTGATCCTGGTAACCATGTACAATGCTGGGCGTGATGACTCACACCCACCAGCAATCAGTACCACATACCACAGTGCCGGGCATGGTGGCTCATGCCTGTAATCCCAACACTTGGGAGGCAGAGGCAGGAGGATTGCTGAGTTCTAGGCTTGCCTGTGCTACATAGTAAGCTCCAGGCCAGCCTGAATTACAAAGCGAATCCCTGTCTCAAAAAAAAAAAATTAATTAATTAAAAAACCCCCACACACAAAAAAAACAAAACCAAAACAAAACAATAACAACAAAACTGTGAGGCATTCAGACCATGTGGTACCTAACCTTTCTCATATGGAAAAAGTCAGGTGTATGTCTGGTCCTGCTGTTTCCATCAGTAATGGTTATCAGGATGTCATTCTGTCTCCCTGGGCCGTACCTTCCTTCTATGTGAAACAAATACATTGAAAGTTTAAAAAGCTGATGTCAGTGGGCTCTGTACTAAAATTTTAAGTGTATTGTTTCACTTAATTTTCACAATCCATCTGGAAAGGAGCTTCAACTACAATCCTTGCTTGCAGATAATAAAACTAGCTATCTGGAAGTTAAATAGCTAGATGGGAATCATATAACTTGCCAGGGATACAGTAGTAAGAAACATGTAGCCAGAAAAGTAAAAGCAAGAACTCTGTCTTTGACATCAACTTTGTGCTTGCCTACTGTGGTCTCACAACAGGTAAGTGATTGGCTAATATCTGCAACTTTTCAATGAAACCCTTATTTTCATTTTTTTTCCTTAGGGCAGATGTCTACCCAAACTATTAAGCAAGATGGTTTTTCATCTTATTTTTTAGTATTTCTAGGGATAACATTTTAAAAATATATTAGGAAATGTGTTTTGTAAAGTCACAGCTATGGTAAAAATATTTCTTCTTGTTGTTTAAGTACATTCATTGGCTAAACTCTAACACATTTCTTTAAGTGTGCCTATTTATAATGTGACAGTGTGTCAAATGTGTGAAAATGAGTTATCCTAGATCCTGTTGTTCCTAGGATAAATTTTATCAATGTTTTCTTCCCCTGTCCTCAAAAATCTGTTTTTTCTTATTTCTTTATTGCTTCCCTGTCTCTAATTTCCTCTCATTCCTCTTTATTTTTCCAGTCAAAGTACACACAATCATTTATTCAACACATGCTTAAGAGCTGCTATTCATCAGGCACTATCTTAGATGGTAGGTTTAGGAAAGTGCATAATGTCCCATCAAATTTATAGGCTAGTATATTGTTCAAATTTTTCTTCCTGGGACAATGCAATTTAAACATGGAATGTAAACAGTGAAGGGTTGACTTTGGCCTATAGTTAAAGAGGTTTCAGTCCATGGTTGGCTGGCTCCAAAGCAGAAACATCATGGTAGAAAGCGTGGCCAACAAAGGATATTAAACTAATGAGTTCTAGAAAGCCCAAAGCAGAAGAATATCAGAGTGAAAGGGGACGGGCCAAGATATAGTCTCCAAACATCACACCCCTATGACTCAATTCTTCCAGCTAGGGCCACCTCCTAATAGCCTATTAGCTGTGTGTTTATCAATCCCTTTGATGATTTTAGTGTCTTCAATTCAATCACCTCTCCAGGAATACCTTAATCCTATCTAGCTAGCAAGCAAGATTAGCTGGTATAACTACTAATAAAGATAAATAAGCAACTATTTTGTATTCAGTGTGATAGTTTTATATGCTACATGAATAATAAAGTACAGTGAAACCTTCAATTGCAAATAGGTTGCTCTGTGACTATTCCACAAGATGAACAAACATTTCTAGTGAATTTTAATTTTTTTTTTTTCTTTTGAGACAGGGTTTCACTTTGTAGTTCAGGCTGGGCCTGAGCTCATTATGTAGCCCAGGGAAGCCTCAAATTCAGCAATCCTCCTGCCTCTGCCTCCTGAGTGCTGGGATTACAGGCATGAGCCGCTACACCGAGCACTGTGGTATATGGTGCTGATTGCTAGTGGGCATGAGTCACCACATCTAGCAAGTGCTAGAAATGGGTATGGAGAATGCTTCCCTGAGAAAGGCCATCTGTTTTAGAAACACACTACTGAAATACTTATGGCTAAAATGGTATTTTCTACAATCTGCTTCAAAATTCTCCCATGCAGTGAGAATAAATAGGACTATACAAGAAACAAGATTGATTATGAATTTCTGAGTTTTTTTTTTAAGACAGGGTCACACTTTGTAGTTCAAGCTGGCCTTGAGCTCACTATGTAGCCCAGACAAGCCTCAAACTGGGCAGTCCTCCTGCCTCTGCCTCCTGTGTGCTGGGATTATAGGCATGAGCCACCACTCCCGGTTGAATTTTAATTTTATAAATAAGCAAAGTTTTCCAATAAGAGTATTACATGATGTCAAACATCACATGGTCAAGACTGAACCGATGGTTCCTCTACCCCCTGATTTCTCTACGATTATGAGTAAATATCTTGCTATCTCCCAATAGCAAGAGGTTATGGAGAAGATCTTATTGCAAAATTTTGTAGAAAAGCACCATTTGGATATAGATGTGGTAGTGCAAACTATGAATCTGTTTAATAACAATGTAATGCCACATTTTGACAAAATCCTCAAAAGGAGATAAAAGTAAGTGTCGTTGGATAGATTCCTTGTTAAAGTTGCTGGGAGAGAAAAAGATTCCACTGAGCCAATAGATAGAAGTAATTCCATTAGTGAGAGTGAAAGTCATCCTATACAGTAGCTCACCTCTCTCATCTCCTTCACACAAGCCATGAAGATTTTTCAGAGGTTAAATAGGTTGATTTGTTTACCTTTCTTTATATTTTGTACTTTGTCTATTATTTTATATTATATTACAATACTGTAGTCATTTTTGTAAGAATATTTTGGGTTCTTGAATGAATCATCTAAGTGTCCATTATTTCTTATGGGGAAATTCACTTTGTCATACAAGTGCTTTGGATTACAAGCATGTTTGTGGAATGAATTATGTTTGCATGCCAAAGTTTTACTGTATTTCACTTACTAGTGATTGGAGGAAAGATTTCAAAAGGAGGAGATATTTGAGGTATGATTTCAAGGGCAAATAGATCCTACTGGGAAAAGAGGAAGGGGATTCAGAACAGAGGGAGGATATCATATTCAACTTACAATGAGATGAAAAGGGATAGTGTGGTTAGGAAATATGTGCATTCACGTGTTTCTTAATGAGAGAGAGAGAGAGAGAGAAAGAGAGAGAGAGAGATGTGAGAATATCCAGTATAACTGTATATTACTCATGACCAATGTGCTCTTCAATTTGCTCTCAGATGGCTTCATATATTATTCCAGTGTCTCAGTTCTTACCAAGGTGAGCAACACACTCAAGTTACTGGACCTACAGAGTGGACCTCTTCTGTAGTCTTAAACTGTTGGGAGTAATTTGCTACCACCCATTTTGAAAGTGTCTTCCTTTGGCTATTGAGAAAAACCTGTCTCAGATTGCTCCTCTCTCTCTGTTCAATACCTGAATCCTCAAGTCTCAGAGAAAAGTGGATACAGGATTTGTTAGTCTGAAGCTGTTAGAAAGTAGAGTGCATTCTTACGTAAAAGCAGACAAAATTATAAATAGAAAACAGGTATGAAAGTAAATATTTAGGAAGACAAAAGAAACTCCAATGAAATTTGAAGAGTTTATAATTCTCACACACATGACATAATTAAAACAATGACTATACTACAAAGTATTCCCTAGTGTTTTTCCCTCCTCCATTGCAGATTTTCCCAATAGTTTAGACACCTACTTGCAATCATTTGGGAATTTATTTAATGAAAACATTGGAAGATAAATCAGTGTTTCTTCTAGTTGAACAAAATTTTTAAAATTATGTTTAGTTTAATAACTTTCTCCATTAGCTTTCCATCAGTGTGACAAAATACCTAGGAAAAACTTTATGACAGAAAGATTTATTTGGGTTTAAAATTTCAGAGGTTTTGTCCATAATTGTGTGGCTCCGTGCCTTCAGTCCCAGAGTAACACAGTACATCACGACGTGAGCTTGTGGCAGAGCCCTGTGGTGGCTAGAAGTGAAAACAGGAAGAGGGCCAGGGTTCTTCTCCTTAAGGGGGACACTAATTATTTAACTTCCTCTCACTAGGCCTCACTTCCTACTTATTCTACTGTCAATCAGTATGCTACAGGGTAAGGACCAAGCCAGGAACTTTGGGAGACACTCCAGATACAAACTGTAACACTTTCATCTTTAGAATTGATTGGTAATGTCACAAAATTTAAATATATATATGTATAAATATATATATATATATATATACATACACACATATGCATACATGTCTATATATATATATATATGGCTTCTATCAAGCTTCTTTTATAATCAGTAAAACTTAACATTTCAAATTTTCTTATATACTCATTCATCACAATTACACTGAATAGTAACACCTTAAACATTTGTTATGATCATATCCATTGTAATGGAGTACTATTGGTCATTAATGAGCACATGAAATATTCCATAATTTACTTCTATTCTGATTATATCTTTAGACTCATAAATAACTACTTTTGTGTGCAATATGTTGTTCTCACTTGTTTTCATAAAATTATTTTTCATTTACACATAATATTACATATTTTAGGGATGATAATATGATATTTCCATACATGTATACATAGTGTAATGATCCTAATGTAAAATACTATATTGTTTTTGTCCTTCATCTTTGATTCTTTTCATAGGCCACTGACACTTTTACCAGAAATTTCTTTAATTCTTTAGTACATGAGTTTAAAGATAACAAAAGGACTCTTTATAATCTTTATTTTGTACTTTCTCATCTATTTTTCTGAAATATGCTACTGACAAAAATGTCTTCCAGGTCAGGGATTTAGCTCTGTGGTTCTGGTATCTGCCTTGGAAGTGCAAGGTCTCGAGTTCAATCTCTTGTACCACAATCTACAGTGCTGGGTGTGTTGGCTCAGGCCTGTAATCCCAGCACTTGGGAAGCAGAGGTAGGAGGATTGCTATGAGTTTGAGGCCAGCTTGGGCTACATAGTGAATTCAGAGCCATCCTGAACTACAAAAGCAAGACACTGTCTCAAAAACTGAAAAAAAAAAAAAAAAAACGGTCTTCCAAAATTATAATTAAAATAATGCTGTATTGGAACTTTATTAACTTTTTTGCTTTAGATGTTTGTCCAAGTTTCTTAACTCTTCCAAAATATATGTTAAAGACCTCATAATATCATTGTACCCAGTTATGAGGATTAAATAAGTATTCATGATGGGAACAACTTGCCACCATGAGATTCATACTGTTCAACTGAGGTGGCATGCTTCAGAGAGAAAAAAAGGCTGTATTTGTTCTTCAGTGCTTGACTTATTTAACTTGGCAAAGGTTATCTCCCAGTTCCAGCCATATTGCTGCAAATAAGATAATTTCAATTCTTTTTTATTGCTGAATAATATACTTCTTTGTGTGAGCACATATGCACGTGTCACGTTTTTTATTTTATTTTTTAATTGGTTTGTTTTATTGGTACATTATACATACACATCACAATTACACTCCACACTGAGAATTCGTACCAGTATATGACATAACTTAATTCTCATTTTCCCCCTCTCCTACTCACCCTACCTCTCCTCCTCCCCTATGTATACAAGCATTATTTCCTTTTTTTTACCATCAATGTTTTCTTTCCTCATTATCCCTAAACGCCATTTCCCTTTGAATATTTACTATTTCACAATGTCAGTCATGCATTCTAGAACACATTTACAACTTCTGTTTCTCATACCAGAGAAAAGATATGATAGTTATACATCCGTGACCTATTTATTTCACTTATGAGTATGTCCTTTTAAAATCCATTCATCCATCAGTGGACACCCAGGGGGGTTTTATACCTTTGTTACTGTGAATAGTGTTGTGTGGGTTCATATGTCATTTCACTTCAACATACTGATTTTAATTCCTATGGGTATAAAGCAAATAGTATTCTAAAGGCCTTCTGTACAGCTTTGCCTAATATCTGTACTGGCTTATATTCTCACCAAAAATACTGGTGAGATTCTCTTTCTCTACATCCTCACCAGCATTTTTTATTTTTCACTTTTCTGATAAGGATCATTTTAATTGGGATGAGTGGAGGTCTCATTTTGATTTCAATTTATATTTCTCTGATGGTTTGTGAGATTGAAAATTTTTTACATGTTTGTTGGTCATTTTTATGTTCTCTTCTGTGAAATGTCTCTTTAGGTTGTTCACCTATTTTTAATCAGATTGTGTGTGAGAACAGCATTTTGACCTTAATTTTTGTATTACTATATTATCTTATAACTGTCCATAAAGTATAGTTCCTTTTTTCACTTGGTTGAATATAGAACATATTCCTTTTTAGAAGTCTTCTGGTAGTTAAAAAAAGAAAGCTAAAACTATCCTTAGAGTGTTTTTTTTAAATAAAAAATAGGGCATAACAATTGTGAGCTGACCTTTGTTATATCAGGTATGAAATGTATAGATATATGGCCTTAGAGTGTTCTTGGAGCCTATTCTTATGCTGAAATGGGTGGTGGTAACAAAATTGTACAAGGAAGACTGGGAACCACAGAAATGTGCCTATTGCATCTACTATAGTGATTCGCAAGTCTCCTTCTTGTTAAGTGAGTGTTGACCCTGACCTCTGGCCATCCCAAATTACCTGATTACATTAACAGTGCTGAGACTGACTCTGGTTCTTAGAGAGACCCAAGAGTATGTGAATTTTATGGCCTTTATAGAAAAGTTTTCTTTTCTATTTATTCTTTCTTCTTCCCTTATCAACTTATCTTGCTCCAAGTCATTAAATCTCTTCTGTATTCCAATAAGTTTCTAAAATTTAACAATAAGTACAGTCAACTGACAATTAAAATTTTACTTAGACACTGACAATTACTCTCACATTTAATATTTCAAAAATGGAGCCTTTGATGACCACCATCTCAGTTTAACTCTACACCTCCAGTAGCTACTGCCTAAAGTAGCTCCATTCTCCGCCTTCCCCTTCTCTGAAAATGGTACCCCATTCACTTAATTGCTTACAGCCCTAAACGTAGGAATTATCCTCCATTCCTTCCCTGTCCTCCTCAATTCCAAAAAGTCTTTCATTTGATCTTTAGTATATGCTAAATTCTAATTTTTTTTTCATCTCTAGCCCACTACTTTGGACCAGACTGCCATCTTACCTTAGTTCTTAGTCTTCCACTCTTGGTATTTTCTGATCTTTTGTTCACACAGTAGATATTAATTGGATTGTATCTCTTTTCTACATAGGACCCTTCCCTTGGCTTCTCCTTCCTTCAAGTAGTAAAGCCTAAACTATTTTCTGTGGCTTTTAAGATCCTGCTTATTTAACTGATCTCATTCCACACCCCAATTTATTTAGCAAGAAACAGCACATTGAGCTCTTTAAGCTCCTTAAATATATCAGGTCCTCTCTCCCCTTGGAATTTTGTGTTCATCTTTGAGTATCATCTTTGCTACTTTAAATTTAAAAGCTAAGGTTATCTCTACAATGAGTCCTTCTCTTAGCCCCCTATCCAAAGTAGTTTCACTCAAGGTTCACTGTTGCATCACCTTGCCTATTACCTTCATAACACTCAAATTATAACATTTGATTAATTACTTTATATTTATTGACTGTTACCCCATGCAAATGTAAGTACTAAAAGAGTAGATTCTTATAGTGAATTATTTAGTTCTGAATCCTTAGGACTCATTTTAGTGCTTATTTGGAGTATTTAATACTTATTGGTACATATATATCTGGACCTTTTTTATTTTTTCCTGTAACATTTACCAGCTCAGAGAAAGGTAAAAATAAAATCAGCATTTTAATTAAAATAAGAGATATTTTGTTTTTTATGGCTAAATTTATGCTCTCATGTTCTCCTTTTCCTTTGGGATATTCCTTTAGTTATTCATTCCTGTGAGTACACTTCTTACCATTTCTCCACAATCTACGTCTCATCCTAATTTTCACCTTTACCAAGACTTGAGCTTTTGATGTATACAAAATGAATGAAGGGCCGGAGATTTAGCTCAGTGTTTCCAGCGCCTGTCTCTCAAGCGCAAGGCCCTGAGTTCGACCTCCAGTAATCACATACAATGCTGGGCGTGGAGACTCACGTCCACCAGCCATCAATACCATATATCACAGTGCTGGGCGTGGTGGCTCATGCCTGTGATCCCAGCACTCGGGAGGCAGAGACAGGAGGATTGCTGAGTTCCAGGCTTGCCTGGGCTATATAGTGAGCTCAGGGCCAGCGTGAACTACAAAGTGAGACCCTATCTCAAAAAAAAAAAAAAAAAAAAAAGAATGAAGCCTTCCCTTCAGGTAAATCTTGTCTTTCCTTTTTATTAATAACAGCAACATTTTTCTTAGATATTCAAAGCATCATTATCAACTCTTCTGTCATTTTCATAAACAAACTGGCCAATAAGTTTGTTGCTTTGCCTTCCAGAAGACCTTTCACTTTTCCAGTCGTTTGCACTCCTTGGACTTTCTCTAAAGCTCAGGAGCTCTCTAACCACATCCTTCAACCTCACAGCTTTATAACTTTCTTTCCTCCTCTTTTATTTCTCCCGATCAATGTCTTCCAACCTGGATCAAATTTTCAGACACAGATCTGAATACCCCTTTGTTAGAAATCTTCAAAGCTCTCCGTTAGCTTCAGATTATAAACCAAACTTCTTATCCTGTCCTTCAAACCTTCCTATAACTTGTGTTTAAGTGCCTTATACTTAGCCATATTGGATACATCTCAAGGTCTCTAATTTCATGAGTTTCAAGTAGCTCATGCTTCATAACAGAATTATCTTCTTTCCAAATTGTACCACTTATAATATTATTTTAAAAGAACTATTGAAGAGCCAGAGGGTTAGCTCAGTGGTTCCAGCACCTGCCTCGCAAGCACAAGGTCCTGAGTTCAATCCCCAGTAACCACATACAATCCTGGGTGTGGAGACTCACGCCCACCAACAATCTATACCGCATACCACAGTGCTGGGTGTGGTGTCTCACGCCTGTGATCCTAGTACTCGGGAGGCAGAGACAGGAGGATTGCTGAGTTGGAGGCTTGCCTAGGCTACATAGTGAGCTCAGGGTCAGCCTGAACTACAAAGCGAGACCCTGTCTCAAAAAAAAAAAAAGAACTACTATATATTGAAATACTATATTACTCTACAGCTATCCCTAGTTGGCTTTCATTATTTTTTCCTTTTTTAATTTTTACATTAGTATATGTTTGCAGTGTAACTACATCTTAATTCCTTTTTCATCTCCTTTCTTTCCCTTCCTTACTCCTCCCTCCATTTCTTAATACCAGGTTCTTATCACATTCTCCCTTACATCCTTATAGATTTTTTTGTTTTCTCCTTTGTTTTTAAAAATGGCAGCAGAATACAAGTTCTCCCAGTATTCTTACAATTAAACAATTTAGAAGTATGTTGAGTAAATGGACATAGTTCTCTACTTCCCCAGTTTCATTAATTTTCTAGGGATAGACAGTGGTAAATGTTCCTTTTACAATTTTCCCCACTTGTATATGTCTTAGAAACATTGCATGAATGAAAATAGACACATAGCCTTATAATTTATCTTTTTATTTTAGAAATAATTATTAGGCCTCTTTCTTTGAAAATATATGCATTTGCTTTCTCATTTTCAATGGCTCTACTGAATATATCACAGAGAGTACTGATTGGTGACTATTGTAGGACAACTAGAATGCTTGAATCATAGCCAGACATATGAATAATAGGAAGAAAGGCTATCCTTCCAACCCCTTGTAGCTAGGTGTCACCATGTTGTAGCCGACAGTGTTAAGCAATAGTGATTTGTGTGACATCTGGAAACTCATTGAGAGAAGAGGTATATCTCTGTCTTACTCTTCTTTCCTGCTGGTGTGACCATAAAGCTAGAGAAAACAGCCATGTTTATACTAATTCGGGGACTAGCTGCTGTAAAAGAGCAATAGTGAAAGAGGAACTGGGTCCCTGACTTCGTAGAACAACACCTTTGTGATGGACTGCCCAATTCCATATGTTTACATGGATAAAGCTTTCATTTATTTTGTTTATACCATTATTATTTTAGATTTAATCTCTTGTCATAGTTGAATCTAATCTGTGGGACCTCAGTCTCTTTCTGTTCCTCATTTGCTTCCTCTACATGAAGTAAATACTTTGTTCTGCCACATGGCCCCGCCACCATCTGCTGCTTTTCCATAGGCTCAAAAGCAATGGAACCACTCAAACATAGACTGGAACCTTTACAACCAGGAGCAAAAACAAATATTTTTTTCTTTGTTATTATTTCAGGTATTTGTTGAAAGGTATTATTATAAATGATTATGACCTCTGGTTGCAAAGGTTATCTACATCTTTTTCTCCCTGAGAGTCTTTGAAGTCTTCCCAGTCATCTCATTCAAGTTCAGTGTTTTTGTTTTGTTTTTGTCTATCATACATATCTCATAAGTAGCTAACACAATGTTTGGAACCTAATCCAAACCCAACTGGTATTGATTTACTCCATTTAAACCTGTTTATTACCCATCAGACAATTTAATCCTTCTTCAAATCATGTGAACAGGGTTGGGGATTTGAAAGAGTCTAATTCTTGCATTACAACAGATAAATTTCATTTGTCTTGGATTATTTCTATAATTCTAGAGCAAACAAGTTGTTGCCTATGATAATATAACTTTTATCTTGGCAGCAATAGAGATATTGAAAATTACAATGATTATCTTAGCAAAATCTAAAGAATTCGGCTTGGTTTGATTTTCAAATCTCTATGTAATATAACTACGTTACTTATTCCAATGAATCTATTTCTTGTGAATTTCTATGCCTTGATTACTTCTACTTTAAACAAATGGTATATTAAAGTGCTTATGTGGAAGAAGACATTTGGAACAGATTGGTGGGTCATAGACTTTTGTGGGTCAAAAGTAGGGAGAATACATGATTTAACAAGTAGACATATACTTCTGAGAGAAAAATGGAGAATTATAGTCATTAAGCCATGTAAATAAGCATAAATGTGACAATCCCAAGCAAAACATAATGGTTGCTCTGCTTATCATAGACTTCTTTGAGAATATGAGAAAGCCCTAAGTCCTCTCATCAGAGAACCATACACACATGCACGCAATCTAAGTCTGGCTTACTACTTGAGGTGTCCACCACCATCTAGGAAATTTTAGGGGTTTCATTCTCCTAGACTAAGAACTGCTGAACAAAACTGCCCCTAGTTCCTTCTTTATGAAGGTCCTGTAATTATATCAACGTAGAATGGAGATCAAGAGTTATAGGCTCGGGGCCAGAGGGTTAGCTCAGTGGTTCCAGCGCCTGCCTCGCAAGCGCAAGGTCCTGAGTTCGATCCCCGGTGACCACATATAATGCTGGGCGTGGAGACACGCCCACCAACAATCAACGCCGCATACCACAGTGCCGGACGTGGTGGCTCACACCTGGGTCATCCCAGCACTCGGGAGGCAGGGACAGGAGGATTGCTGAGTTCACGGCGGCTTGCCTGGGCACCATAGTGAGCTCAGGGCCAGCCTGAACTACAAAGCAAGACCCTGTCTCAAAAAGCAAAAAAAAAAAAAAAAAAAAAAAAAGAGTTATAGGCTCTGCTAATTTGGAACCGTTTTCTAAGTGTTCAACTCTGGTTCACACATCTTGCCTGGCATCCTTTTACGCTCTGCTGTGTAAATGGGACCTTCCTTTCTGTCTACCTGTGGGAAGAGAAAGATGTGAGCAGTAACCTTACTTTAGTCACACCATAGCTATGGACACTTGGTCCCTCCACACTGGAGCTAGCGCTGCCTGGAGTCCCCTCCCTAGATGCTCTCCAGCTCTCTCAGCCCTGATTGCTATTAGCCCCAAACCAGAGGTCTCCTGGTATCTCCAGACCAGTGGGACTCACAACAGAGTAACTGTGAATGGTTCCTTTTTCAGGGAAGATGTGATGATTTGCAAGGCAAATGGAAATAGAAATGCTAATGTCTATTTTTCCATTGCTTTCTGGGTGGCGTTGACTTTCCATTTCAATCAAATAAGGAAGAAATACTTGAAGTTTGAAAAGTATTTAGAAAATGGAAATCAGGATGACAAAGGAAGGAATAACTTTAAATTCATAAAGGGAAAAAATAAAAAGCAGAGTATACCTGAGTGAAATTGAATAAATAATGTGGAATGGAGATGGTTATCATTTTAAAAGGTTTGAGCCCATTTCTCTATTGCCAAGGCAACCATCACATTATCAAATTGCAAAATGAGGAAAAAACAAGAATCATCAGAGCATCAAAGGCCTGAACAAGGATGATTTGTATACAAATACAAATGTAATAAACAAAAAATGAAAAGCTGCTCTATTTAAGCCAACCTCCGCTGGTAAGAAAAATAAAGTTCCCTTTTTTTTTTTCAGAAAGGCTAATAGTCCTTCGTGTATTTTCAAACATATTAGAGAAAAATCCCCATGTCATTTAAGCTATGTATTAAATCCTGCTAAATTCATATGGGTTTAGTTGGTCCTTTCTCTCAAAGATACATACATAGTAGTATTAAATATTTATTTAAAAGTCCCAGTATAATAAGTCTTTAAGATATTTGTTCCTCCAGAAGTATGAATTTTTATTAAAACATGTGGCTAGATTGAATTTTTTTTTTGAGACAGGGTCTCGCTTGATTGAATTTTTATTTCTTTTTTCTTTTTTATTGATTCATAAGAGGCCTTTTATCAAAGAGACTGTATTAAGCATTCAAGATAAACATTGCAGAAAAATATTGACTGGGTAATTTCATAAGGAGTATAGTAGAAAGCTAAGCGGAGGTTAAAGGGTAATGGTCATTAGTTGGTTTTTACTGAAAGCTAAAAAGAACCTAAATACATGTATTCATGCAAAATTTATTTCAAACTGTGAAGAAACACAGTTGTTTCCCCAGATTTATCTAAAACACTTCCATTTTCTCATGTTTTTCTATTCATTCCAACGTTGACCCTCAACTCTAGTGTTTGCACACGCACACACACACACACACACATATACAGAATTGCAAGAGTAGATAATAGACTATAAATTTACTAACCCTGAAAATCTTGTAGTGAACTATCTTGCAATCATTATCAGGGACTACCCATTGTCTTTATCTCTTAATGCGACAGCCTTCCTGCTGTGTGAGTCTAAATCTGTTTTGTGTAGCTTCTTTACTCTCATGCCCAAGAGATCTTAGTATCTGACTGCATGGAAGAAAACTCTAGGAAGAAGCAATTTTCCCGTGGGATAATCCATGATCCCTAGTGGTGGGAATATTGCGTTCTCCATTCCTGAATGGCCACACAAGACATGGAAGGTCAAAACAACCCCTTGGAAAATCCTTTGAGGGGGCAGATGACAGTCAGAAAAAAATTGCCAGTGCTCCTTGTACTTGCTTTCCCCGTGCCGTGAAGACTCCCTTTGTCCTGCCCCCAGTCTCTCACCTAGACGTGGGGAAACTTCTTGCCCTGGCGCTTGTCTGGGAATTAGAACCATTTGTATAAAGCAGCCTCCTGACCTCGTCCTGCTTCACAAAATAGTCAGCACAGAAAATCCTCCGATCTGACACTGAATAGATCCTTTCCATTTGAAATGTCATGTTTCATTGCAGCCTGCTAAGGACTGTCATGTCTATCTAAGCCCAGCTGGAAAGGTTCCCCACTTTTAATCCAATGTGCGGGTGACAACATCGGAGCTCTTTTTTTTTTGAGGCAGGATCTTGCTTTGTAGTTCTGGCCGGTTCTGAGTTCACCATGTAGCCAGACAAGTCTTGAACTCACAGCAATCCTCCTGCTTCTGCCTCCTGAGTGCTGGGATTAGAGGCATGAGCCACCACGCCCAGTTTAGCTCTTTTTATTTGATGAATTTAGACTTTTTTTTTCTTTTTTTGAGACAGGGTCTCACTTTATAGTTCAGGCTAGTCCTGAGCTCACTATGTAGCCCAGGCAAGCCTCAAACTCAACAATCCTCCTGCCTATGCCCCCCCAGTGCTGGGATTACAGGTGTGGGCCACCATGCCTGGCATGGTGGTGTGTGGAACTGACTGATGGTGGGCATGAGTCACCATGCCCGGTTTCATTGTATGTGTTTACTGGGGATCGAACCAGGGACCTTGTGCTTGCTAGGCAGGCACCAGAACCACTGAGCTAAATCCCCGGCACTAGACTCCTTTCTTTGATGCATGCTAAAATGAAAGTGAAGGTCAATGATCTCCTTTCTGCAAATTTATGAGTAAACAGACTTTGTAATTTTGTCTCAGACTTTGTTTTGCCTTTGACTTCTTTAGTTCTCTGGCTTTCCTCACGATGTGCTTCCATTTTATCTCTGTGCAGATTCCTCAGTGGAATAGTGTTCTGTGCCTTACCTTGAACATAGAGGGGGAGAGTCACTGGACTTCCACTGAGAATAGGCTGATGGAAATCAAAGTTGTTCTGGTGCAGTGAAGTCAGGGCCCACATTTACTGAGGAGGCTGCAGTGGAGCAGGACTGGGACGGGGATATCATTTTCTCTCTGCCTTTTGTTGCTATTTTCATGATGGTTTTTGCCTGTGCAAGAAAGTGACATTTAAAAAAAAATCTATGTATCTCCTGGATCTGCTTTTCTGATCTTTCTGATACTGTAAGCTTTGTTGTGTGCTTCGATTAAATCTCTCTGCCTATATTAGCTCAAGTTGGGTTATTACACTTGCCAAAAACCTCCCCATAGATATAAAGTGTCTTTGCAATGAAAAAATACTTAATGTTCACTTCTGTGACCTCATTGAGCCAACTGCTTCCTGGAAGTGCTGACCTCATTCCTTAAGGAGATAGATGAGCATTTATTCACATGATAGCATTTCAAGGGGGTGAAGGTAGAGCACTGCCAAGGTGAGAGCAGAGTGTACCAGGGTGTCCGGGAGCTTCAGAGGCCTGTCCTGCTTCCAAGAAATGCGATTGAAGGGAGCAGAGTGACATGGAGGAGCCTGAAAGCTCATTTCTGCATTAAGTGACTGTCCCATATGTGAGTTATTTGTCTGTCAGAAATAAATCTATCTGCATGCTATATTGATCTGCTCGCCAGGCTGGCTTGAACCCGGGAGAGGATTTATCACTGAGGATGGCTTTAGGTCATTGACTTCGTAATGATGTACATGTTTAGAGGATCCTTTGGAATTTTGAAAATGCTCCGATAGAATTATTGGTTTCCAGAGCACTACCGGAGTGAGCTATGGTACTTTGACTTTTGGAAACAGAAATGCAGTTAATTAATGCCTTTCCATAAGTTTGAGAACAACAATATTGTAACACCTGAGGCCATGTTCAACTTCAGATGAACATGTATTACACCCAGTGATACATGAAATTTCTTTAAAATGTGTGCAACCAAATCTCGTGTATGATTGCTTTGCTCTTTGTGAAATATCCAGAATGTTAAAGAAAAAGGCAACAAAGATAAAGGACCCCATTTTATTATTTTCTATCTGTTATCAGTTTAATTACTTTTCTTCAGGTATGCACTTGTGATACCAAAAGATTGATATCCACTTTCTTTATCTTGTTTTTGGGGAAAATCTTGATTTTTGATAAGGAGAAGCTGAAGGAGATAATACAGAGAAACAGTGCTGGTGAAATTGTACTGTACAGTCTTCAAAGGATTAATTTTTAAGAGACAATGAGATAAGAATTTTCTCATCTCCATTTGCATTTTAGGTTGTTAGATTTTGTCATGAAACTGTTGAAAGGTATATTCTCTAAATCAGTGCCTTTAATTTACTCATATCAAAATAACCAAATTGTGTTTTTTACTTTCTAATCAAATCTTAATTTTAAAAACATTGAAAGAAGAAGCTGAGAAACAGGAAATGCCAGGATGTTTTTGTCCATGACGCTGGTGTCCTTCACCCCTGGTCCTTTTTCCCCTTAAAGATTTTTAAATAACACATTGAATGCAACATCATGCATTAAACAGCATAGAAATTAAGCAGGATTTATTGTTAATTTTGTACCAAATCAGGGACAGATGGGTGTGGTGGTTCACGCCTGTAATCCCAGCACTTGGGAGGCAGAGACAGCAGGATTGCTGAGTTCGAGGCTTGCCTGGGCTACATAGTGAGCTCAGGGCCAGCCTGAACTACAAAGTGAGACCCTGTCTCAAAAAAAGAAAAAAAGTCATGGACAAAGATTATAATTTAATGTATTTTTATAGACTTGAGGCTAGATTGTAATTATCCCTGTATTTTAGGCACCTGACTACCATAGTCACTGTTCTATAGTTTGTACTCAACAGTATTTAGATAAAAAAATGTAATGAGGATTTTTAGAGGCTGTGTGGTATAGGAAAGTGATTCACCCCTTTTAGCAATTCATTCAGTGATGTGATTTGAGGAGCTACTTTACAGTAGGGTCCTCATAGGTGGTGCTGAGGTGATTGTAGTCCCTGTCTTTTGGCAGTCTTATTATCTACAGGATGCTGAGAAAAGATGAGGGATGGAGGAGATAGACAGCTGTGTGTTTTCCCAGGAAATGGTGCTGTGCTGATCAGTTTTTGCCTGAAATGTTTAAAGGTTGGACTAGCTCTGGGGATACCACCCCTGCCTGCTTGGGTATCAGGTAATCAGAGAGCTGATTCATTTGACTTTGAATACTTTTTAAACTAAGGTACCAAGAAAAATCGAACAATATAATATGAAAAGAAAGGTACTAGGAACCATAGTAGATTAATCTGGAAGAGATGCTGGTTGACTTGCACTCAGTTCTTGCTCTGTGAATTTAGAGCATTTTTTTTTTTTTTTGAAACAGGGTCTCGCTTTGTAGTTCAGGCTGGCTCTGAGCTCACTATATAGTCCAGGCAAGCCTCAAACTCAGCAATCCTCCTGTCTCTGCCTCCCGAGTGCTGGGATTACAGGCGTGAGCCACCACAGAGCATATTTTCTTGATTACAGTCTCCTAAAAGAGTGGGAGGGCTCCTCTTACACAGATTTTACCAATTAATAAAAAGGCATGCTATCAAGGGCCCTTGTTTAAATTTTTATTTTAATTAACTAATAAGGACCAAGCAGGTCAGAGAGCAAAATTAGACCTTTGCAAAGAAAAAGACATCTGGTATCATTGTTTATGATGAACAGAATTATTCTAATTGTGAACATTTGAAAACTTCCTCTCAAGTATAACATGTTGATCCCACATAAAATACATAGCTATTAACACAATGAAACAGTGTGATTTATTGTCAGCATTATTATCTTTTAAATCTTTCTTTTTTCCTCTAATTTGAGAGCATATTTTCTTTTGATTTGTTTAGTCTGCTTTCTATTTGGTTTCAATATGTCAAACTTTTTAAAATTTGAAACACAAACTCATCACTTTTTGTCTTTGCCTCATCTTCATACCATGGTATTTCCTTAATTTCCTAGTCCTTGAAAGATTCATAATCTACCTAGCTCAGGATTAAAAGTCATTCAGAAGACTTAAATTCCTCACATATAAACAGGTTTCAAGATTCCATATTGTATATCCAAATTAATTTTAATCTGCTCACTTCCCTCCTTTCACATTTCCATAGTATACAGTATGCATTTCCTCTTCCCTTACTACTACGAAATGTGAATCTGTTTTTAGCATCATCTTTCTCAATTTCATTGTGCAGAGAAAAGCTGGATTAATCTTGTAAACCACAGATGTAGCTTTCTGCCTTTAAACTTTATGATACTTTTCTATAACACCAATTCCATAGATCAGCACCCAGATTTCTGCATTCTAGTCTTATCTCTCTACTCAGACTTATTTCAAGAGGTTCCTGAAATGAAACATCCTATGTTCCAGTAAACTGGATTCCTCATTGCTATGGAACTGCTCTATCCAGTGCTATGAACACCACTTATTACTGATGACAGAGAGTATATAAAGAACAGATATCTCATGTGTAAAAATAGAACACTGACTCACAATATTCTAGCAACCTGCCCAGAAAAACAACCCACCAGCTATAGTAACTAGCTCAGGAAGCTAAACTACTATCTGTTAGTTAGATTTTCAGGAAATCAGACTGCTGTCTCTAGCAACAATCTACAAAGCTATGCAACAATCTCTCTAACACTTAGCCTAAAGTAGCCAGGACTATTTTCAGAACTTACAGCTTCCCTAAATTTTTTTTTTTTTTTTGAGATAGGGTCTTGCTTTGTAGTTCAGGCTGGCCCTGAGCTCACTATGGTGCCCAGGCAAGCCACCGCGAACTCAGCAATCCTCCTGTCTCTGCCTCCCGAGTGCTGGGATTACAGGCATGAGCCACCACACCTGGCATTGTGGTATGCGGTGTTGATTGTTGGTGGGCGTGTCTCCACGCTCAGCATTATATGTGGTTACTGGGGATTGACCTCAGGACCTTGCGCTTGTGAGGCAGGCGCTGGAACCACTGAGCCAACCCTCCGGCCCTTCCCTAAATGTTTTCTTAGTTTCCAACACTGGGCCAATCAACAGAAGCCAAATATGTCCCATTAACTAACCAAGATGCCAGAACATAGCCTACATGACCATAACAGAGTCTACCCTGGTCTCTTTTCTAATGTTTTCCTGCTCCTCTGAGACTTTCTGCCCAAACATGGATAGTGGTGGCTGGTTCACTGTGGCAGCAAGCTCTGAAGAAATAACCTCTACTGATTACCATTTGGTTGGTTTTTATTTCTGCAGTGATAACTTTAAATTAATTAAAACCATATGATATTAAAAGTTAAGTTCTTTGGTTGTTTTAGCCACATTTCAAGTGCTCAACAGCCTCATGGAGGTAGTAGCTACCATGTTAGACACATAGATGTAGAACATTTTCATCCTGTTAGAAAGTTTCATTGAATAATTCTATGCATGATTAGGGTTTTTCCACTTTATGGTACTCCTTCTGCTTGAATTATCCTTTCTCTACATTTTTACCTGCCAAACTCCTATGTAGCCTCCATGGCCTCACTTACTGCTTTTATCAGGAAGCCTTCATTGACTTTTCTATTTGGACACCAGTTCTTATTGCTTAGTTTGTACTTTCTGTCTAGTTCTATGATTTCTTTTGTCCTGCTGTATTAGAGACTACTCAGTTCTAGGAATCAGGCTTAATTACTTTACCCCATAAGATCCTGTGCTTTGTACATAGTAGGGTTGAATAACTTCTGCAAAGAAAAAAATTAAATGTGATTTGGGCAAAATAAGCATCATTTTAAATTACTTTAAGAAGTCTTGGGATGACAGATGGGATTGGATTTCATGTTTTTCATTTGGGACGTAGAAAGTACAAATAGTGTCACACATGGCTTTGTTCTTCCCTTCCTGTCTCTGCATCTGTTATGCTGTAGACAGCTCCACTTTACACTGGAAGAATGCTTATAAAGTTAGCTGGGATCATTTCAAAGCCACCCACTGCTTTCTCTCAAGAGTCATGTACTTTTAGAAGCCTTCGTGGAGCAGGCACTGGGGAGGAGGCTTCAGGCCTAAGATTTTCAAAATGCTTATAGAATGGCTGGATTTTAGAATAATGTCTTTAACATTCCATAATGATTTATACCTCTGTACCCTGCTTGTATTTTTCTCTTTGCCTGGAATGTGATCTCAGGAATTTCTACCCTTCTGGCACCTCTGTAGTTTGGTTCTTTCCAAAATCAAGTTAAGTACCACATTGTCTTTAAGTCTTCCTCCATTTCACTAAATGGAATTGCTTTCTCTCTGAATGTTTTGCAATAGCTCTGTACTCTCACAATAGGGTGAGATGTATTTAAACACTGTTAAAGTAATGCTACTAAGCAACATACATACATCTAGTGGAAGAAATATTTGCTTATTCTTTGGAGGTTATTGTTACTGTTATTTTTCAAAATTTTAAAATAAAAGTAAGTAATGTTCAGCAAGATTCCCCTCCACCTCTGATCCAAAGATTGAAAGCACATTATTCCCTAAGCAGACCTGGCAAGTCTTCTTCATCCTTTGTAGATGAGCAAAAATTCATCTGGCAGAAAGAAATTGCTGTTCTGTGCCTGAAGTTGGGAAATTTGCAAGAAGCAGACATTGATCAGAGTACTGAGCCTTAATTATTTGCCAGAAGGTAGAAGATGTCTTGAGCTGGAGAGATACTGTGATGCTAGATCATCAGATGAAGATGAGACTTTAAAGGGGAAGACAGCAGGGAGAAAGAAGTGCAGCCTGGAAGAAAATGAAATATTCATGAAGAACACCTTTGGAGGAACTAACAGAGGAGTCTCTTCCTCTTGAAGTTGAAGAAAGAAAGGAGGCCAGTGGCAGTCACTGAGTCTATCCATTATCATCAACTCCACTAGGTTTTAGAACAATTTCTTGAACCCTTTAACAGAGAACTTCTTAAACATTCATTACTTTTCATGGTATTTGACCAAGGAAGTAGTTGAAATGGTGGTGGGTACATTGCTCTGATGCTCATCCAACATTACTCTACTATGCTCCATTGGTTGGACATGTCTGGTTTAGATGGGCTCTGCTGAATGAATAGTAATTGTCTTGGGCTGCATATAAAACACATAATGTAATTAAGGTGCATAAGTAACAGGACTTTCATTTTTTGTCTTTCTAGTTGAGAATATCTGTAACAGAAGAATAAGGTTTATTTGGGCCAGTGTTTATTGTACACAACTTACCTTGATCACTTTCAATTTCCCTACTTTTCTCCTCCCCCAACCCTCTGATTGTTACTGATTTCCAAAAATCTACCTTCTTGGTCCTTATCATTACTCCTTTATTTTATTCATTTTTAATTTATATTTCAGATTTCTCATATAAGAGAAAACATATGATATTTAACTTTCTGAGCCTGATTTCTTTTGCTTAGTATGATGGTCTTGAGTTCTACTTCTCTGCAAATGACAATTTTATTTGCTTTCATGAGGAATAATATTACATTATGTATATAACCTCATTTTCTTTATCCATTCAGCTGTTGAGTAGAATGTAGATGGTTTCCATAGTTACCTATTTTGATTTCTGTTATAATAAACACCTGTGTGCATGTGTCATTATCATATGATAATTTTAATTCTTTCAGAAATATACTTGAGAGAGGTATACCTCAAGTAATTTTATTTTTAGATTTGTGGAACTCCATACTAATGTCCACCATGGTTGTAGTAATTTACAATCCTGATAGTATAGAAGTGTGAATTACTAAATCTGTTGATATAGGAGGCTCAGGAAGTGGGTCTGTGTAAATACAACATCCATTTCTTTGGAAATTAACTGGAGAATTTTATGTATAACTCATATGCTTTCTAGAGCAGAGGAAGGCTGGAGGAAGATATGTGGATTTAAAGTGGAAAGTTAGGACCAAAATCCTCATGGAAAGACAATCATAGAATTTATAAGGTCCCTGAGCAGAGAGAATCTTAGAACTCACTTTTGTTCTGTGGCTGAACATCTTGAGATAGCAATAGTTCTCAGAGAGCTTTTAAAATATGAGATATTCTTTTTAAGCCTCACCGAATTCTAGGTTAATTTAAACATTTGGGCTTGTAGTTCAAATTCCCATTGAATTCCCCAAAGCTCACAAACCCTTCCGCCTTAGATACAGCTTCGGGTGGACTACTCATTGTTCTGCAAACTTCCATCCTGCCTCTTGCAGCCCGTGAGCTGACAAGGTAGTTCACTCCCACTTTGTGCCTCTCCTGCTGCTAGTGAAACATACACTGAGCCACTGTGTTTTTAAAAATTTCTTCATACACCTCTGCTTCCTCTACCTCTGAGCTTCCCCCAACATGGAAGGAGTTTCTGGGAAAGAACCATTATTTAATTATGAAAACACATAGGTTTTACATCTTTCATATCTGACCATTTTCTTTCATAATAGGAAGAATTATAGGAAGGAGTTTTTTAAAAAAATTATAATGGTATTTTTTAAAATGTCTTGTTCATTTTGCCAGATTAATCTAGAATTTCCATGGGTTGCTCATTTGAAGAAAAGGTGGGAGAAGCTGATTTAAATTAGTATTTGGAACAGCATAGAATTCATCACACATTGATCTGATCAGATATTGCTATGCATTCTTTTGTTATTCCTATGGGGGTTCAAATGTCACTACTCTAAATTTTCACATTACACTCAGGTTTTGGTGTCAGACCTCCTTCCCAAGAAGGCATCCTGCCTAGATCTTCTAGGGTAGAAGAGGTAGCCGCTGGTTTCTGGCCCCTTCTTGTCTTGTGTCTCATCTTAATATGGTCTAAGAGGTGGGGAGAGAAGGGAAGTGGTTGTAAAAAGATTTAAGAAGTGTTGTATTCATGTACCAAATGCCCACAGTGAAAGTAGATTTTATGTTATAAATGTGAACTGAGAATTACAATATTAAGGATAATTAAGATGGGGGAGGAGATCTAGAGATGGAAGGTAGGAGGCAGGTGAGAATGAGAGAGAATAAAAAAAGGATCAATTTTTTTTTTTTTTTTTTTTTTTGCTTTGTAGTTCAGGCTGACCCTCAGCTCACTATGTAGCCCAGGCAAGCCTCGAACTCAGCAATCCTCCTGCCTCTGCCTCCTGAGTGCTAGGATGACAGGCGTAAGCCACCACGCCAGGCACTGTGGTATGTGGTATTGATTGTTGGTGGGTGTGAGTCACCACGCCCAGCATTCTATGTGGTTACCAGGATCCAACTCAGGACCTTGCGCTTGTGAGGCAGGCGCCAGAACCACTGAGCTAAATCTCTGGCCCAGGATCAAATTTTTATGTACATGCATCCACTCCCTAAAATGAATGTAAACTTCATGTTTTACAAACATGTGCTAAGACAATAGTTTTTTTTTAAAGAGTGAGCTGCGTAAATTATTTAGCTTTACTTTCTTGTTTCAGTTGCAGAAAAATCTAACCAAGAGTGACTTGAACAAATTATTATTTTTTTTAATAATAACAGTCCCAGAAATGTGGTCAGTTCATCGGGGTGGTGATATTGGAGATATTGAATCATTTGCCAATTTAGGTCTAAAAGGTCTGAGCCTATAAATTCATTGACAACCAAAAGAGAACAGGAAAATTTGTTACACATTAAGGGATGCCAGACTATGCCGTGCTAAACATACCTTTTTGACAGTGCGTTACTTGAGCTAAGGGCCATGGAGAACCGGCAGATGAAGGCCCAACAAACCGTTTGGTGAACAGAAAGCCAAGCTAACTCTGAAGATGTGGGAACCAGACAAACAGGAAAGCAGTGGCTCGGCCTGGAAGGGGAAGAATCAGTAGCCAATGAGGAATAAGAACCCAATTCATGACATTGTTAATCCAAGGAATTAATTTTGTCTCCAGGAAGTAGAGTTCTGACACAGTGAGAAACTGGATCAATTTTTTTGTACTTGTCATGAAAATTTAGTCAAGACACATAGGCTACTGTATGAAAGTATAGTTAGAATGTATTGTTAAATATGTAGAGAGATTTATTCTTATAAGCAAGAAGGTGGGCAGGCACACAGACATCTATACTGGATATAAATTGATATGAAATGTTTTTCTTGTTAGATGGGTCAGCATTTTCGTAAGGGTTTTAGTCATGTAAAAAATTTGCAAAGTAATTTGTGAAAGCAAAATTCTAATCTAAATCAGGTTTCAGCCAATGAAGGAAGGTTCTTAAGGAATGTTTTCCTTTTCTGATATCATTGGACCATAGAGCTTTGGCCACCAGAAATGCCTTTTTCTAGGAATACAGGCCCTGTTTCTTCAGTCTGGGGCTTAATAAGTAATTATAAAGTATTGTACATAGGAGTCTTTGTTTCTCCACTTCACTGTACCTGGCAAAGGATTCTATTTTGAGCACCTTTGTCCTATAAGCCCACTAATGGCTAACTACCTGCCTAATAATTCTTACAAATGATTTTCTGCTGTTAATATAAATCTGGAAAGGAAATGATGGAAACTTGTACCACTTTCATTCAACTGGACCCTGTATACAGAAGCCTAAATCTGCATACTTTTATCAAGATGGTAAATTTAAGCTCTAAACACTTTTTGAGTTACTCATTTCTGCCTTCTCCCATGGGATACCTATATAGTGTATGTATTAACAATCTTTGATGGTTTTTTGCTTGTTAATCTGTCTTCGGCCACTCTATAAGGCCTCATTTGGAGGACCTAAGATGGGTTTTACTTTTCTTCTGTACAGGGCCTTCTGATGAGTGGCAGCCAGCAAGGTTTTGCATATCAGCACAGCAAGCAGTAATGAGGCTTCTGTGGGAAAGAGAGGGGATTTTGAGAAGGTATGCCCATACAAACCCTCACCAGGAGTCCTAGAACTTCTCCTTTCCGGATGGGAGCTCCCCAGAGGGAATGTATTACAGCTGAATTGTCACATCTAGGTTCTAGGTTAGTCTTTTCCTAAGTAGGAGCTGAATTCTCAGAAAAGCTTTTTATAACAAGGGACATTTAGAGAAGGCTCTTGGCTCAGCTTCTGCATTCAGATATACTCAGGGTAAGATACATGTCTTGGTGCCATTCTGGTTGGTGGGTTGTCCTCTCAGTGACTGTGTCTATCAAGTTCATGGGGAGGGAGTGTGGGAGCTGCCGAACTTTCAGAGAAGGAAGGGATGCTTCCTCTATGACTCTTTTCAGTTTGACAATGGCCATTGTTCCTAGAACAGGGCCACCAGAACCCCCCACGGAATTTTACAGTGTTGCAGAAGTTCTTAAGAGCTTCTCCTGAAAACCAGGTTCTGTGGGTGTGGGGTATATGTATATTGACAGAGATAGCAGAAAGCTCTGAGCTCTGCAGTTATAAAAGTATCAGCAGAACTGGGCTCCATTCCAGAAGGGAAAAAGCAGTGTTTCTTTGAGTAATCTTTGTGTGCAGCTGCTAGACATCATTTGCAGTATGGCAGCTTCCTGAGTAGTAGGTCAGGATGGAATCTGTCCAGTGATATTACAAATTAAGTTTTTCTCCCCAAACTGTAGCCAGGTTTCTCAAAACTTGTATGTACCTGCTTGCATGTACTGGGGCTTTTATGTGAGCTCTTAGAAAGTTGCTCCTCATGGTTGAAAATAAAGTTCTCACCAATGGGGACATTATAGCATTAAGAAAATAATTTAGGACATTTTACATGTAGTTTAGGTTGGTATTTTATTGTGATTTTTATAGGAACTCTTCGGACAAGCATGCATTTTGTGGATTTTGAGAGAAAAAAAGATGATCGAAAGTACCACGTCACAGACAGTGAGAACACTAAGCAGTCAATGTATGTCTGGTTACAGTGGTGCAGATGTGGAAAAAAAATCTGCTCTGGGAGATAGGTGCACAGTGCAGTAGGCCTAAGTTGTGTTTCCTTGGTCACTTCAGTCTCTGAGCCTTAATTTTCTTATCTGTAAAATGATAATTACACTTTTGCATTGAAAGAGATAGTGTCTACAAATTTGCTGACCAAGCTGAGAAAAACAAATTTTCATGATTTTCAAATACATGAGCCAAATGAACTATTCTGAGTGGTCCAGCTCTTAAACAAGTACCCCCATTACTTTTATCTCTGACTGCCAAGCAACATATGTGGTTCTAGGTGCATGGGAAATGTGAGCCCTCATTAGGAAGTAATTCCCAGTTATATTTCACTATTTTATCAGAGATGGGACATTGTTTTATAGTATTTAATGCATCAGTCTGCTAATGGTAATACTTTCTGCCATCATTCTTTGCAAAAGGTAGGATAGTAGGATACATTTTATATATATTTTATATATTTATATTTATATACATTTTATACATTTTATAAATATTTTATATATTTTATGTATAAACATTTTATATATAAAAGGTAGATAGTAGGATACATTTTAATAAATGTTTCCAGGGATAAATATCCTTTATACTATTTGTTCCTCATTCTTGGTGAAGTTGATAGAGGAACTGGGTGGGAGGAATGTATTGGTATTTTATTCTTTGGACAGTAAAAGACTGTAAGAAAGAACATGGAGATGTCTATTCAAGTCAGCCCTTGGGAAAACATAGACCAAAATGGAGTGGTTAAATATAAATTGCTTCATCTGAAAGCAGCACAGCCTTTTCAGTATAATATGGTCTGGTATCTTCATCTTGCAAGCTTGATTTTCAGACTATTCACAACTCAGTGGCTCTGGAGTCTTGAGGGATTTTCCTTTCCTTCTTTCCCACAGTTGTTGGTTTTTCTAACATTGATTTCTGTTGTTGTTCTCAGCTTTACTCGGTAGAGGTGAAATGTGGTTTCACAAATATTAGGAAAACGTGTTTCAAGTTTTCATTTTATTTGTGTTTTTGTGAAGAGCTTCCAACAAGTCTCAACATAGTGAAGTAGCTCATTTTCCTGAGGCCCATTAACAATCGATACCAGAAGCAATTTAAAAAAAAGTTCTGGTTTTATTTGCTTATGTTCAACTTCTCACTTTGTCCAGTGCAGGCTGAGGAAGAGCTGAAAATCCACAGCTCAGGGGAGAAAACAGAGGGGTGGGGCAGCATTTTCACCGTGATGCACTTTCCTTTTGTCCTGTTCTATGGCTGGAATGTGCCCCCAAAGTTCTGGTGTTGGTAATTTCATCTCCAGTGCAATAGGTTGGGAAGTGAGACCCAAGACTTGGGTATGTCATGAGGGGTCTACCTATATGAAGAGATTAATGTCATTCCCCAGGGGTATGTTAAACATTGAAGGATTGGGTTTGCTATAAAATGACTTGTCTTTCCTTGCTCTCTCATGCTTTGCCCTTCAGCCTTCTTCTATGTTATGATGCAGCACAAAGAGCCAGAGTAAATACTGGTGCTGTGCTGTGGAACTTCCCAGCCAACAGAACTGTGAGCCAAATACTTCTCTGTTCACTATAAATGACCCAGTCTTAAGTATTCTGTTATGGCAGTGCAGACTGGGTGAGGACACATTACCATTTTATACTAGCAAATCCTCATGTTCAAAGAATCTCAAGGGAATAACTTTTCATGTACATAAATTTAATAGTTCTTACTGTATGTGGAAGCAAGTGCAGTCTACCCACTTTCTTCATTTTTTTTACATAGATACATTTACTTTCAAATTACTGTGTTTGTTTCTAATTCCAAAATTATCACATACTGAAATCTCTTCTAATTCCTTAGCATCTTTTGGCTCTGAAACATGCTGATATTGGGAAGTGAGAATTTTCTGACATGTGTTCACCTCCTACTTTGGAAACAGATACATCAGAAAAGCTCTCCTAGTAAACATATGAGACTCAGGGGAGCACTCCTTTTGGAAGAAGCCCCTCTCAATAATTTTTTGGAACGTAAAAGCTGAAAAATTTCTCACTGTCAGGAGCAAGGCAAGTAGCCTCATTCTTTATGTATTCTGGCTGCCTAAGTGATATTAAATCAGAGAGCACAGACTTCAAAGCCTTTGTGCATGTCTGCTAAAGAGACTGTAGCTCTTCTGAATTTCTGGGCATTTGTGGCTCACATGGAGGCCAGTCAGCCTCATCCTTCCACATTTCCTAATTATAGGTTCAAGAGAAGAAAGGGAATCTATTAAGGAGTCCCTTTCCAAGCATAATTATTTTTAGAAACATATTTTAGGTGACAATGATTCTATTCATGGGTGTCTCTTATATCTAATGGTGACCTCAGGGCGAGTGAGTGTTCCTGTTATTTCCTGCAGTATAGCTGGCCTCAAGCTGATGCTGTTTGGCTTTCTCACCCAGCTCCCTTGTGATCAGTGAAATGCCAAGGGACAAAGTCACACTCACAGCCCCTGAGAATGAATCCGATTCATGACCTTACCTTCATTAGCAGCCTGACCCAACCAATCAGAGAGCAACCTGCCTTTGATTCTGGTGGCAGACATAGCTGTGGCAGGAGCAGTGATAGCTTCCTTGGGTTGGTTCTAAGAGGAAGCACCGTTCTCTTTGAAATGACTTGTCAGCGCAGCCAGGCCAACTTTGGATTTCTTTCTGTCTTTCTCCCTCTTTAATTGGAATGCTAGAATACTCTCAAGTTACCCACTGATCTCAAGGAAATGCCACCAACTCTGCAAGCTTTATTTCCTCTTTTCTCAGGAAGTGCATTAAATGCTCACAAATATGTACTGAAATCCAATATCTTTGGAATTATTTTTTAATTGTAAATATTAACTTCATTTAAAATAATTCTACAGAGAAAGAGAAAACAACAAAGAATTCTACCATACCCTTTATCCAGCTTCCCCAAGTGTAAGTTAGCATTTTATGTTTCATACAAGGATCAAAACCAGACAATGAACATGATATGATACTATTAGCTAGGCAATGGACATTATTCCATTCTTTCTGATTGTCCCACTGATGTCCTCTTTCTTACCCAAGATCCAACCCAGAATTATACACTGCATTTATTTGGTCAAACCTCTTAGTCTCTTTCAATCTGGACTAATATCTCAGTTGTTCTATAATTTTTCATGGTATTTATATTTTAAAAAGTATTGTTTCAATAAGCTGTATTGTAAAATGTTCTTCAAGGTGGGTTTGTCTACATTTTCCACACGGTCAAATTCAGGCTATGTGTTTTGTCATGAATATGATGATACCAATGCAACACTATGCTCTAGGCCTCATTTCGGGGATGTGTGATATCAATATGTCTTGATATTACTGAGATGAGCTTTGATTAAGGTTAGGTATTGCCTGCCATTGTGAAGGTTTTCTTTTCCTCTTAGTACTTAACAAGTGCTTTGTAGAGGGATAGGACAAGACTAAAAGCTGTTGTCCATCACCATATTTATTCATGCTTTTGGATTTTATAATTGAATAATCTAAGTGGGTCTATGGGGACTATATTTTAATATTTTAAAACATACCACAGTGGATGTGGCTGTTCTGAACACTCCATCTAAATGGAATAAGACCACATGTGAAAAACTTTCACAAAAAATATATTGGGGTGAGAATAATTTTATAATCTAAATCTTCCTTTTTCATCATTACTGTTGATCTCTGTTTTACGATCAATATTACAGCTTGTGAGTTTTGCTATTTTCTTAGATTCTTGAGTGAAAAGCAAATTTAATTTTGCTACATAAGTAAAAATGCTATAAAAGTTCATTAAATGAAGTGCACATAAACTGACTGTATTTGTCCAAATGACCCTTTCCCTCCCTCTTTCTTTTCTCCACCCTTGTGTTAAAGTAGTCACTAAGGCCCAGTGTATGCCACTCATAGGCATAAAAAGATGAGGAAGACATGGTCTTGACCTCCAGAAGTTCTGTGGTATCAAGGTGACACATGCTCAGACTGGGTGCTGGAGTGTTCCTTGACTTGGTTTAGGATGAGAACTCTATTTTATCCTAAAACCACAAAGTGAAAAATTAAGGCACAGGGTTACGAAGGATTAAGGTGAGCTCAGAGTAAAGTTTGTAATGGGACACAACAATGTTTTGAAATATGTATTCACAGAGTCTGACAAAAAAATACACATCAGGAAAAGAACATCTTATATAAACATTTTAATACTAAATTTATTGTAATGTCATGGGATTAATACCCTTGCTCCTGGGGATCAAGAGATGGGTGGATAGGGAGGGATGGAAGAGAAAGGGGATTAAAAAAAAAACAACTAAGATGTGTTATGCAACTGTACTAAACTATATACATAAAAATAAACTAAAATTTTCACAAAGGAAGCCAAAAGATGCCCCTATTTGAACTCTTTATTCCCTGGTCAGAGACTGCCTCTCCTTAGTCCTAAGTCTGTGGGGGGAAAGGGCAACCTTGAACATATTTTATGCCATTAAAGAAGCCAGTGAAAGGATCTCATAACTTGAAACCTTGATGCAGTATTAAAGCACGGCAACTTTTAACTGTATTGACTAGTTACTCATGCTCATATTTTAACTATATTAACTAATTAACTTTTAACTAGCAAATGAGGCACCTCACTCTTATACAAATAATTCCTCCAAATCTCTGGTTTTGCATAATTTTGAAGAAACATTCATCTCTATTTCATGTATCTCTTTACTCATTTTCAGTATATGTGTTTATTTTGATTTTTTTTTTCTTTTGAGACAGGGTCTTGCTTTGTAGTGCAGGCTGGTCCTGAGCTCACTATGTAGCCTAGGCAAGCTTTGAACTCAGCAATCCTCCTGTCTCTGTCTCCCGAGTGCTGGGATTACAGGCGTGAGCCACCACGTCCGGCATTGTGGTATGCGGTGTTGATTGTTGGTGGGTGTGTCTCCACGCCCAGCATTATATGTGGTTTCCGGGGATCGCACTCAGGACCTTGCGCTTGCGAGGCAGGCGCTGGAACCACTGAGCTAACCCCCTGGCCCTATTTTGAAATTTTTTCACGATGAAATTCACAATCACATCATTTTGATGAAGCTGCAGAGGTTGTCTCATCCCATAAGTTGATAATAATTTTTGCTGAAATGACCCTTTAATTCTAGAGGTATCTTACAGCAGTGGTTAGAAGCAATATCTCCAACAAAGGATGTTTAATGGAGAAAAGGCTTCATGAAGAGTATATTTATAAAAAGTGCAGTGGAACAATAATTATTTGTTTTTAAAATAGAGATGTTATGTTGTTTCCTGGATTTCCTCTGACCAAATGAGAACAGGGAAAAAGAACTATCTCATTCATTTTACTTAGCAGAGCTTTGTATCTGCCAAATATTTATTGGGATAATAATGTACATTTGCAAACATTTCCACTGTCTGCTTTTCTATTCTGCTCCGTCACCCACTCTGTTTTCACTGGAGTACTAAATAGACCTTCTTGGAAATCAGTGATTGTGATGATGGCCATTTGATGACTCACAGAACCGCCACCCTCACGCCGGCTGGAGAAAGCCCTGACTTCAGCGTGTCTCACCTCCTCGCACCCTGAAATCACCTTTGGGAAGCAGGTTTTGCTTGGCAAGTCATTCTTAGTAGGCCATTTGTCACTAAGGGGAATAGTGGTTGTTGGATGAAGAAAAAGAAGCCTTGTCTCGTGTTTGTCCTGGGCTACTTAGAATCCTGTGTAAGACAAACATGCAGCTGTGCTCACACACTGTGACTTTAGTTCCTTCCATGCCTCTGGAAGATAATCAGATTGTTACAGTGTGATAATCTGCTGCGTTCATTACTTACCCTTAAAGACTTTTAAGTCTGGGCAATCTTCATTGCTCACAAAGAGTGAAAGGTTCTTATAGCATGTTTAATACAAACCAACACTTGTGGAAAGATTAGGTGCAATTAAACTCCATTAATAAAATAACACATTATTTACAAATAGTATACTGAACATCAAATGAAATCTATCTAATTTCCCCCCCACACACTTTTAAGGTTCTTTTTGAATGTTATTCAATATTATTCAAATTACATTACTAGTTGGTCTGGTTCTGAAAATATTAGATGGTCCCAATTCATTTCCTTCAGAAACATTAGTCTGATCCTGCTATATAAAGATTTACCACTTATGAAGTAGTACTAAACAACATTAGGGCTAGAGTCTTGCCACCTGGTTAGTATTAACACTAGAAAAAAAAATTGCTTGGCCAGAAATGTGGATGTGCTCACAGAATTAAGTACAGCCATAACCTCACCAGGTTATTTGTGACCCAAGAGCGTATGTGTGGCTGGCTAAGCACAGTCCATGCTGTTATGTGAAAAAGGGATGAGTGCATGTTCTTGGTAGTAGTCAAGGGCTTTCCTCAGGGCCATGTGAGGACATGGCTTTTGAGGCCAGTGGGTGGCATCTTGGGGGTACTGTGTGGCAGAGGTAGAGGCTCCTCCAGCCGAAGGAGGAGAATGTTAGCAGTGGAAGCTCTTGGCCAGTGGTGGGCAGTGACCTTGACCTCCTACTTATGGCAAGACTATGTCTTCCCATTTTTCATCAGCGGTATTCATATTGTTTTAACATACATTAGTCTACTTCTGGTAGGAGAACTGGATTGCATACTTTTATCTAGTGAAATGTACTCACCAGCTAGATATGGTGAGGATTTCTAATTTACTCTAGAGGTTAGATTGGATCAACAGCACAGAAAGATCAGTAAAACTTTTAAAATATTATTGATATGTAAACAGACAAGTCAATAAAGGAAAGAATTACTATAAAGTGTGGGCCCAGAGAAGGTATTTTTAGAATAGAATTTTCTAACTTTTAAGATAAACAGGCAAAATGAAAAAAAATCTGCAAAATCATAATATGCTATATTAAGGACTTCAGAAAGTCCACCTGGAGGACGTGCTAATGAGTGAATTCAATAGAGCACAGATAGGCAAATACTGGATCTTCTCGTTGATATGAGCACCGGTAGATGCAAATGAGCTCTAGTAGTATGACAGTCTTTTTAGAATGGGAAATTTCCAAAGGAAATTTTGTGTGGGGATATAATGAGGAGAAGGAATAAATATGATTCTGAAAGAAAATAAAAAAGCATGTATATAGGGGGTGGGGAGGTGTGGGTGGGGATATGGGTAAAAATGAGAATTAACTGTGTCATATATTGGTACAAATTCCCCAATGTTATGTGTGATTCTGAGATGTATGCAAATTGTACCAATAAAAAATGCAATTAAAAAAAGAAAGTCAACAAAACTGTACCTATTTCTAAGATTAGAAGAGAATACAGTATAATGCTAAAAATGTCATTTCTACCCCGTAGAAATATGGATGAGTTCTTTCTTCCTTTAATTTCCATTTCTCACACTTTCTATCATGTAAATGGATATCTTTTCATAGTGAAGCACAAATAATGAACTGAGAAGCATACATATACACAGACACACACATGCTGAAAATATCTTCTAAAAAAACCTAAGCAACGAAAGTCCTAACTATTGGAATTATGGAGAGCCTGAAATTCTCACTATCGGCTCATATTTGGTGGAAAGTCTTACCTTCTGGAAAATCTCATTTTAAAATATAAAATACCACATAGTAGGGTGAATAGTAATATATGAACACCATATGAAAAGTGTGAGAATTAACTCGTGTCATATACTGGTACATATTCCCCAATGTTGAATGTGATTGTGAGCTGTCTATAAAATGTATCAATAAGGAATTTAGTTTAAAAAAATTTCCATGAGACTTTCCAGAGAAAGAAAAGTCAGACAAAACCGAATCTCACTGCTGACTTACTTCCCTGAAACGTGCCACCTGAGTTCTTGCAAAGAATTAGGACTTCTACAGTTACAGGGGAAGGGACTTTTAAGTCACCCATTCAGGGAACCAGCTGGTGCCAGCTTGATATGAAGCATAAATTGTAAGCAGGGCTCAACCAGCTCTGAAACTCAGTTTGTAAAGAAAAGAAAACCTCTATTTATAGCAATCAAATACAACTGTTTACTAGGGATCAAATTAACCAAAATTAATTGTCATTTAATAGACCCAGTTCCTAAACCCTCTAATATCTTATGTTGATTGTGATTGCCAAGGGTCCCATGAGTAAATGTAATTTAAACTGATGCTCGATTTGGCTGAGTTTGAAAAACTAGTGGGTGGCAATTGTGGAATAAAATAGGGTAAAATTCCTTTTAACTTTTTGGTAGTTAAAGCACTTGAACTTTAGCACTTAAATATAGCCCATCTGGAATCCTTAAATGAAAAGCTTAACTCTCACAGAAAGAATTTCAAGGTCTCTTTGTCTTCCACTGAAGGTTTTAAAGGCAATCAGCAATTAATAAATGAGATCACTGGTGAAATAAAATTCTTTTTAAAGCTGAATTTTAATGGGTTCATATCTCAACCTGAGCTTGCTTGTGTATAGGAGAAAAGGATGCTGGTTATTTGTATGACCTCTGAGGGACCTATAATGATTGGGGGGAAGAAATTACAATCCTTCAGCCATTCATGCTTGGAAGATTACTTTTAATAGGCACATAAATTATCTATAGCATGCCTTTGTGTCGGGGAATATTCAGAAATTGCCAGAAAGAGTATAATGGATCAATATTTTCTGTAGCAGTTGTATTTAAAAAATATTTTATTCCTCCTTTTTCCCCAGTTACCTATTAGGGCCAATCCTGTCAGTTACAAAAGTCCAGATCTACCTTATTTAAGGGGTGCCTCTGCTTATCCAGAGCTATCCGCTGTCACAGATGTTGATACATTTTATAGTACACTTGGCTCTCATTAAGCCTTCACCTAAGATTGAAGCCTGCCACACAAATTAGTGGAGATCCTGGGAGACCTCCCTAAAGGTTATGTCCTTCTTATAACCTCAGTACAAAACTGGGTTCATTGTGAATACCAGCCAGACTGTAGAGTGTACTCCGTCCAACTTATCCAGCCTGCAGTGAAACAGTGCACTTCGGCCGCAACACACGATGAACACAATATTCTCAAACCTCAACACAATGGAATCTTTAGCCCGATACATTGAAAAAGTCACTGTCAAATGCAAAAATCCTTTGGAGATTGACATAAAGTGTAATAGTCCCCAAGACACTCAAGGTGTATAAGTGGAGTGAGGAGGGAGAAGAGGGAAAAGAGATGAAAAAAAGGAACTGGAGTGCCTCATGTACAGGAATCCACTCCGTATAAGGAATGGAAACATTGTGTACTACACACACGCACCACTAGACCAACAGCATAAAGAAGAGAACAGTGTGGTAGGAGGAAACAGAATCAATAGTATCTAATGTGGGTGATAAAATATGTATCTGGGTGGTAGTTTGCTTTTTCAGTACATGGGTAATTCTTTTCTCACTCTTTTTGGAGTTTAGTACAATCTCCTGCACAAAACCGCAGTTGTGATTTACATATAGAGCCTTCAGAATTCACTGTAATGAAATTTCCTGCCTTTATATTTGCTGATTGAATAAAAGGCTACTAAGAACAGAACACATTTTCTTTTTGCTTATGTAAATGGAACATGTAGAAAATAATAATGTGAATCAGAAATAATTGAACATTTTAACAGCCCCTAAACAAACTAAACCCTTCACGTAGCTCTGAGGCGGAGATCACTATCCCAGTTTTCTTTTGCTGAGATGCAGCA
>PVIC010011260.1:0-41735 GCA_004025085.1 Thryonomys swinderianus
TATAGATAAGATCATTGAAGTTCAGAGATGACGTAGCCTATTCTTTCCTGTACTGCAATAATTTCATTTTTCATTACTTTCCTGTTTTTACAATAAATCTGTGTTTTTGAACAAGATGAGAAATAGAATATGTTAAAAGGATTGAGATGAAAGTATCGCCAAAATACCCCAACTCTAAACTTTGAATGTATATAGAAAAAGTACAAAAACTAACATCCAGACACAGTTTCTTGTCACTTTTTTCTGTTGTGTGTACAAATTTCTGTCCAGTAATGTTTTCACTTCTTCATAAGATATTTATTGGCAAAGAAACCAAAACCACATGGTATCTGTATTTTCAGAATGAAAAATCAGCACTTCTAAGACATAACATTTTTCCTGTGCATGTAAAATCTAAGAGATGAGATTTGAACATACATGTTGGGATTTCTGACATTCTTTTGTGGTTTATGGGGACACTGTCTCATACTGTTGAAAGTCAAATGCAATGTTGCTAATATTGCATCTAGAAAGTAGCCATATCACACTAGCCATATCAAAAGCACATGAACTCTATTTTTAAATGAATTTCTGGTTATCACTATTTCACATATGAAAAAAATGATCGGGATTAAGAATAAAACTCTACAGCAAAAAAAAAGTGATTTTAAAGTATAATTAATAGATAAGGTTTGGAAATTCTTAATGCTGTTTTTGAAAATTCTGTAGAAATTTTAAATTATTTTCTAGTAAAGAAATATAAAAGGTATGATTTTATATGGAATAAATTATATTAGACATTTAGTGTGGTGTGTTCAAGGAATGAAGGAGGAAAGAAAGAGCAGTTTTGTGCTAAAGGGGTAATACAGACCTTTTAAGGGCTTCTAGCCCCTGCTCAAGATCCAGGCTGTAAGGGGCCTGCTGGCTGCTGTCCAAGGTGCTGCACTCCTCGAGGCAGAAGAACAGAGTCTCAGTGCTCACTCACAGGATTAGGAGTCGTGTCTTCTTCTTGGGTTTTAATTTCAGACAATTAGGTCAAAATAATTTCACAACAAATTATGTTATTATTAAACTAAATCCTTAGTGGTCTAAAAGTCAGTGCATTATGGAAAAAGTTGGGTCTTTTGGTTTATATCCATTTATATAGATTCACTCAATGGATTATGATGACACGTGGCACCCTGCTACCCATCCCTCTGGGGCGGTCCTTCCTGCTCTCACAGCATTATCAGAAGTCCCGGCTCAGAGTGCTAAGTTTTCTGGCCTTGACCTGCTGCTGGCTTTCAATGTTGGTATTGAAGTACAAGGCCGATTACTGCACTTCTCCAAGGAAGCCAGTGACATTCCAAAGAGGTATGGAGAGAACTTACCCAAAGGAGGAGCAGCCACACTCCTCTCTATCTGACTACTTACGTAGAAGTTTCTGGTTAGAGACTGACTCACCTGAAGATATTAACAATGCTAGGAGATGAATCAGTTCCATCACAGACCAAGCCCAATGTCCATATACGAAAATGTGACTTCATAAACACTAGTAAAGAGTTCCTTTGGCTTTAGAGATCCCACAAAGCAGCAAGGACTATGAAATAAGTATATTCTCAACCTAACATGGCTAACATTACTCTATAACCCATGAGTATTCTAAGTGTTCTGATCCTATCCTCAGAACAGAATCTGCTCTGGTGTTCACCAGGACCCTTCAGACTAATGAGGACATTCAAATATCCTAACTCTGACTGTAACCCCACAGACCCAACATGGCCAAATGTTGGCTAAATCACATGGCTTGATCTAATATTTATTCTGCCACTTGCTTTAACCCCCTAGAAGAATACACTGAAAGGCAAAGAAGTGAAATTTCAGTTTCACAATATCAAAAATGTTTGCCTTTCTGACAATAACTATACCATCTACAAAGAACTTGCTGTATTTTAGGCATGGTGTGTAAATAGTGATTTCATTCAAAGCTCCCAAACCCTATGAGTACATACTGTTACTATCATTTTATGTAAGAAAAAGTACAGAGAAGTTGAATAAGTTTCTCAAAGTCACAATTCAATAAATGAAAGAGCTCAAATTTGAACTAAATTGTATGGCATAATTATTATTACTAAGCAACACTTCCTCCTGATGGTTAATTATGTAAATTTCCAATTCTGTTTGCTTTTCAGATTCCATCCTCCGTCTGTGGTAGGAACTCTGGGTAGTGCTGCTGCTGCATCCAAGCTATTAGGGCTCAGCCCGACAGAGTGCCAAGAAGCCCTGGCTATTGCTACATCTTTTGCTGGGGCACCCATGGCAAATGCTGCCACTCAGACCAAGCCCCTTCATATTGGCAGTGCTGCCAGGCATGGAACAGAAGCTGCTCTACTGGCAATGCTAGGTCTCCAAGGAAACAAGCGCATCCTAGACATGGCAACAGGATTTGGGGCCTTCTATAGCAACTATTCCCCCAAAATCCTCCCAAGCCTGGATTCCCACAGTTGGCTGCTGGATGAGCAGGATGTATCCTTCAAGCGTTTCCCTGGACACTTGGCCACCCACTGGGTAGCAGAGGCTGCTGCATCCGTGAGACAGCACCTTGTGCTCTCAGATGGATCCCTGCTTCCTGCTGATCACATCAAGACAATTGTGCTCAGGGTTCCAGATGTCCAGTATGTAAACAGACCCTTCCCCGACTCAGAGCACGAAGCCCGTCATTCCTTCCAGTATGTGGCCTGCGCCGTGCTGCTTGACGGAGGCATTGCTGTCCCATCATTCCATAAAAACCATATCACCCGGCCACAGGTGACAGAGCTGCTAGGAAAGATAAAGCTAGAACACCCTTCTGACAACTTGCCGAACTTCAACACACTTTACTGTGAGATCAGTGTCACCCTCAAGGATGGAGCTACATTCACTGAGCACTGTAGTACCTTCTATGGTCACTGGAGGAATCCACTGAACCAGAAAGACCTACAGAAAAAGTTCAGGGCAAATGCCACCGGGGTGCTGCCCCATGACACAGTGGAAGATCTTATAATGACAGTAGAAAAGCTGGAAGATTTAGAAGACTGTAGTGTGTTGACCACACTTTTGAAAGGATCAGAGGATACTTCAGAACTTTCTAGAATGTAATCATTCCATCCCAGTCTCTCCTCATGCTTACCAAAGTCTAACCCACTTTGCCTTTGGAGAGTTTCAATAATCTGCTTTACTAAAACAAGGTTCTGCTGCTTAGTCTGCCTGGGAGCAAATGAAGAAATGAAGTAAAGAGTCCAGAAATACCATTATACATATGTGGGAGGAGTCTTGCGGGACTGTTCAAAATACCTTAATATTGAAGAAACAAAAAATGACTCTAATAAACATTCCCAAGGATAAAGTCTAAATCAAGTACAATTTGCCTAGAGAGTCATCTTCTCAGAAGAATTATTTATGAGCTAGGAAGGAAGATGAACCCACATGCCATTTGCTGATGTGGATCAGGGTTATGAACTGTTGTGCACAGCAGAGTTAGATGAAGGGTCTTTCCCCAGCACTCCTCAGAGCAAAGGATGCTTTTAGGGGATTTAGTAAGTACTTCCTTCACATGATTCTGAGCTTCCTCTGCTTGAGTTTCTCTATTTGCAAAGTAAAAATAAAAAGCACTGGACAGAAAAGCACTTTGGCTCAAGAATCCACAATTTTAACTTTTTTTTTAAACTTTTATCGTCTCAGTACAAAAGAGTTTTAGAGAAAAATGTTACTAATGACAAGTCAGAGATGCAATAAAGGATAAAAAGGGAGGAAGAGGTAAATGTGTGGGTGATTCTATGTAAACTATATAAGTAATTAAAATTTCATGTGTGGTTCAAAAGTGTAAAAGTAGCAACCACAGTGTGTTCTAAAGTCCTGGTGCTGTCTAAGAGAAGAGTAAAGCTCCTAACTCAAAACATAGCTCTGAAAGAAGGCATGCTAAAATTTCTAGGGTCACCATGTAAGAAGTGCAGGAGTGTGTATCAGTTCCAGGAAACAGGGAGAAAATGGAATTAGAAAAGAAAATATAAGGGGGAAAATAAAGAAGTATTGAAAAGAAATTACATTCACAAAACACCATGCACTTTGGTAGAAATTCAAGTATATTACAGTTACAAAATGAATAAATGGACTAAATAACCAAATAAAACGAAGATTGTCTAAACATGTTTTTAAATGTTTAACACTTTATACATGTTTAATTTATGTATCATAAATTCGCTCTTTATGTTTTTTTTTTTGAGACAGGGTCTCGCTTTATAGTTCAGGCTCGTCCTCAACTCACTATATAGTCCAGGCAAGCCTCAAACTCAGCAATCCTCCTGTCTCTGCCTCTGAGTGCTGGGATTACAGGCGTGAGCCACCACACCCGGCACTGTGGTATGTGGTATTGATGGCTGGTGGGTGTGAGTCACCACACCCAGCATTGTATGTGGTTACCTGGGATCAAATTTAAGACCTTGCACTTGCGTGGCAGGCACTGGAACCACTGAGTTAAATCTCCGGCCCAAATTTGCTCATCTTAAATGTATAGTTGGAACAGTTTTAGTGCATTTGTAGAATTATGCAAACATCATTATAATGTAGTTTTGGAATACTTTCACTACTTCAAAAAATGCCCTCATACCTACTTGAAAACAATCCCCACTCCCACGTCCAGCTGTTGGAAAACAGTAATTTTTTTATCAACAGTTTGTCCTTTGTGGACATTTCTTATAAATGCAATCATATATTAAAATAGGCAGTCATATGTACCTGACTTCTTTCACTTAAAATCATGACTTTTTTTAGATTCTTCCATATGTGTATTGGTACTTTGCTCTTTTCGCTGTGAATAGCATTCCATTGTACAGATATACCACGTTTCATTTGCTCATCACTAGCTAATAGGGATTTGGATTGTTTCCAGTTTGGACTCTGCTAAACATTTCACATACAAGTCTTTGTGTGGGAACTATGTTCCCATTTTTCTTGGGTAGACAACTAGGACTGGGAATGCTGGATCTGTGCTAAATATACACTTAACTTTACCAAACAAATACTTTCTAATATAAAATGAGGTCATTAGAAATATAACTCTTGTGTCACAGAAGAAGCTATAGTGAAAACTGTAGGACATGTAGAACTAACCAAGGACAAATATGTACATTTGTAGCTAAAGGGATGCAGTCAAAGTGGAACATCGAAAAACACAATTCATCTATTGTTGTCTCTGTCAGAGTATGCGCTTTCGTAGGACATGTTATACAACTGATTAAATTGAACATGATAGATCAAAGTAGAGGTGGTTTCTACTGTGACCTTGAGGCATAATTTCATTGTCCTGTCCTTGTGGAAACCCCTCCCTCCACAAGGATCAGGCCAGACCACCTAGGAGAAACCCACCCTGAGAATGGGACAGAGGTGCCCACTCACTGAGAGGTTCATGCCAGCTCCGTCCCACATTTCTATCTGCTCTGCGCACATCCAGGGCCCTGAGTCAAACGGCCTCAGCCAGTGCTTGTGCTGGCTGTAGTGCACACTTGGGGGTCCTCATGACCGCACACACTCTAGGGATTCATCAGAAGTATTCAACATATAACACTCCTCACAAGTCAGGATTATTACGATGCAAGGGCACATGTCACAATCAGCAAGAGAAAAAGACACAGGAAGGGTCTGGGGAAATACATATACGGATCTCCAATATTCTCACTCCCTCCCCTGAGGAGAAGCACTGAGCATAATGCCTTTTCTCAGCAGTGAAAAATTCAGTGATGCACATGCCGTGTTTCTACTTTAGCAGAGACTCCTCACTGAAGGGTGGTACTGGTGGCTGGGTGAAGTAGGAACCCCTGCCTAGCAATAAACACAATTTTAAACTAAAGGGGGAGAGCAGACATCAGCATAAATAGTGTTTGCAGTGAGCTGTCCTTATCAGTCAGGGAGTGGGTAAAATGCCGGGGCCCTCCCCGGGGTGGCCCAGTCAGCAGCCCTGGTAGTCAAGCAGCCTCAGTCTTGCTAAAATCTCTCCGGTCTGCACAGCTTTTCCCATCCGGAAACCGCTTCTTTTCATGATCATGTGGCGTTGACGTAGGGTAGAAAAAGGAGACGTCCCCTCACTGCTCCTGAGACTGCGAAGTGTTCGTTTTCCCAGCTCTGAGCTGAACCCCACGGTCACCGCAGCCTTAAACCGGCAGAGACCAAAGAGCTCGGAAGATGCTATCCCACCACTTAAGTGAGAAGCCACAGGTCTTAAAGGAATGTTTATAAGTCATACTTTAAAGCTACCTTTCTTGGAAGCCTTCACCCAAAAAAGAGCACACTCAGATAAAGCCCTAGGACAGGTCTGTGTGACCATTTTAAGGTCTGTGATGTACGGAGAAAGCGCTCTGGGGGTGCTGCAGAAACTGGAGTTTCACTCAGTTCAACACGTCATACTGGCGGCTTAATTGACACCGGATGTGCTGGGTGCAGATGATAGAATGGAGGTCCAAGGGGGCAAAACTCCTGCATTTCTGCTTTCATGTATTTACAGTCTAGTGTAAGTTGAGAGATAATCTGTAAAATAAGTAAATAGGATGAGAAAAGTCTTCTGTGCCTGTTTTGGGCAGGCTCTGCTTCCTAAGTCACTTGGTAGGAGCAGCATCCGTTTCTAGGGGCTGAGTTGGGTTCAAGGACCAGGAGAATCCCAGACATTTCCTTACTGGAGTTCATGGCTTCAGTTCTTCTTGGCCTGTCATAGAAACTGTGAATGTTCTGTTCTATCAATGAACTTATCTGTGTCATAAAAATTAGTCAGTCTGTCCTGGGCTATCAAAACCAGTCAGAATCATTCTTGAAAGGATAGGGAAGTAAGAAAAGTTCATCTCTAGTTCTGCCTAAGGACTGAAAGACCAACTTGAGCTAAAACTTTTAATTACTTTTTGAGAGTTTCAGGATTAAATATAATCCAATTTTTAAAATATGGCCCAGAGAGAAGTAAGGTCATCTTCACTCCAGAAGCCCCCCATGGAGGGACACTCACCCTTTTGGAGGTTACTCTTGAAATCAATCACTGTTGAAACTTACATTATTTCTCAGGGGCAGGGCAGCGTAGAAGGGACAAAAGAGTGGCTCTAGGCATGGCACAAGTACTCAAGCCTAACCATCTCAGGTGTACAAAGACAATTAAGATCAAGAATGAATCTCTCGTCCTTAGCAAAAATGTCTCCAGAAACAAGAGCTAAGAGCTATGGTTGACTCTAACTGCATTGCCAAGCAGAAAACGAGACCCTTACTCAAAAAACCTGAATGGCTGCTTTTTAGCCTTTTTCAAGAGACTAAGAGAGAAAAATGAATGTGTTCATCAGATTCCAAGGTTAAAATGTGGATATCTGTCTGTTGGAGTTTTTTATAAGTTAATAGAAGGGTCACACAGTCTCACTATATCCTGCTATCCAAAGGTGACAAAACCCTGTGATTTCCCAGAATCCTTTTAGCTGTTTCAGAGTCTTGGGCTGTGGGAGGGTAAGAATTGGTTTAATTCTTTCTTCCGCCAGTCTTTGGGTTTCCTCAGATATAATGAGGCCCAAATTATTTACCTCAAGGCTGTAAAGCTTTGTCTTAGATCTAGAAACCATATTACTCCCTATCTGCTAGAAACTTCAGCATGACATGGGTGTCTTGGCTGCAGAGCTTTTCTGAGGGAGCATATACAATACACCATCTACCCATTCCAAGACTGTGACTTGGGAAAACACTACAGTAATTAAACAAGAGATATTATCACTCCCTGGGAGGAGAGTTGGGCTTGTAGGCATAATTAAAAGGAACGTGTAAAAGAAAATCACCCTGGTTGTAGCCCAAGGGTTGTGGGAAATAATGGATTATCTCCTCTCCGGTGACTTTTTGCTGAGATATGATGGCTAGAAGGCCGGGGTTGAAAAAAAGGACCGAGAGACAATGTGCTAATGTCCAAAAATAAGACAATTTTCCCTATAGTCATGATTTTCCCAGGGCTGTTCCATAAAGATAACCTTTTGCTTAGAGGGAGAAGGCAGAGAGTGCCCAGAGCCCCACAGCTCACTGGACAGGCTGCTAAGACGGGTCTGAGCTCTGGGGCCTCAGCCTTTTGGTGGCCATTTTGGCAATCAAGGTGCAGCTTAGCAGGCCTCATACTGCAGTCCCTCTTTTTTTATTATTATTCTAAATTCTTTTTGGTACATTTTATAAACAGATCATGATCACACTCAACCTTGAGAATGTATACTGGTATATGACCCGAGTTAATTCTCATTTTTACCCATTCTCCTCTTAAGGTGGCCTGGCTTTCTGCTGTGATAGCAGATGACGTTAGTGAACCGAACTCTTTTTTGGAGCCCTGAAAATCAGATGTAGGGAAGTATGGAGGTATAGTAGTTCCTGGTTTTTTTAATGTTAACCCTCAGTAAATGTGTCTTAATTATCTTCTTCACTGACTCCCTGGAGGCCCCAGTCCTTTCTAACTGCCTACAACATATCTAATTAACCTAGCTGTCTACAATAATAGCCTAGAAAAATGAAAATTAAACATAACCAGAAATTATCATATTACTTCCAACCTGACACTCTCCACTTTAACCAAATATTTTATCCGTCATGTTCCCAGCAGCACCTTTCTTAGCACTCTGAGAAGACTGGTAGGAATACTGTAAATTCAAGCCCAGCCAGGGGTACTTGGTTAATCAGCAAAAGGCTGTCTCAACATTTAAAATAATAATAGTAATAGTAATAAAGAAAAAGGCAGGAGATGTTGATCAGTATGAAGGCCTTGAGCTTAACCCACAACATCATTTTTAAAAAATGTTCCTTAATGGGCTCTCATCCTACTAAAAAGCTTCTGCACAGCAAAAGAAACTAACCACTGGCATAGCTAGAAGACAACCAACATTCTGCAATGTTGTGTGTGATTGTGAGCTGTATATAAAATGTACCAATAAAGAATTCAATTTAAAAAAGACAAGCAACAACATGGGAAAAAATCTTTACTAGTTGTTTCTCAGACTAAGAGCTACTATCTAGAATATATAAAGAACTTAAATCAGTGCCCCCCAGTTTAAAGACCCAATTCAAAAATGGACATCGGAAATGAACAGACACTTCTCAGCGGCAGAAGTCAAAGCAGCCAAGAAACATATGAAGTGTTCGACATCACTGGTCATTCAAGAGATACAGATGAAAAAAACACTGAGATTTCATATCACTCCACAAAAATGGCTGCTATTGCTAAATCAACCAGCAATAAATGCTGGCAAGGCTGCAGGGAGAAAGGAACTCTTCTCCACTGTTGGTGGGATTGTAGACTTGTACAACCATTATGGAGATCAGTGTGGAGATTCCTCAGAAAACTAGGATTAGAGGTTCCATTTGACCCTGCTATCCCCCTGCTAGGAATATACACAAAAGAATTAAAAGATTATTGTAAAGACATATGTACACCTATGTTCTTGGTAGCTCAGTTCGTGATAGCCCAATCTTGAAAACAACCCAGATGCCCATCAACTGGAGACTGGATAAAGAAGATGTGGGTTTTTAAATAAAATGGAGTATTACTCTGCCATAAAGAATGACAAGTTTTATCCATTTATGTGCAAATGGATACACCTTAAGGACACATTAATAAGTGAAATAAATAGATCCCAGATATGTAAATACCATATCTTTTCTCTGGTATGAGAACTTGTAGATGTAAATGAGTTCTAGAATATATGATAGATTTTGTGAAATAGGAAATATTCAAAGAGAATGTGGTGGGGGAACATAATAAGGGGAAAGAATAAATATGATTTGGAAAGAAAAAGAAATAGCATGTATATAGGGGGTTGTGGGGTAGGGTATATGGGTAAAAATGAGAATTAACTTCTGTCATACACTGATACAAATTCCCCAATGTTGAGTGTGATTGTGAGCTGTATATAACATGTACCAATAAAGAATTCAATTTAAAAAAAAAAAAAGAAAGTGTTTCTTGGGGCTGGGGATTTAGCTCAAATGGTACTGTGCCTCCCTTGGAAGCACAAGGGCCAGAATTCGATTCCTGGTACTACAAAAAAAAAAAAGTGTTCCTTTTCCTCCTACCCTCAGGGAGCCCTGAACCACTTCCAGGCTGGTGCTGCCCAATTCATAAATTGATGGCCCCTCAAATAAACTCACTCAAGTATCTTTGTTCTTGCATTTATCTTTTAATACTAGGAGTGCTCTCCTGGGTTATGCCAGCTGCTCATGTAAAGTTCTCAGCCATGTCCAGGTCTACAGATTTTTGAAGAATACACTGAATGGAAGTACCTCCACCTGGCTCCCCCTCCTCTCAGGAAAGGAGTGTATCTTAAGCAGATTGTGACAGGTCATGTCCTAGTTAATTCATAGTAGGGAGCAGGACTCCTGCAGATGCAACCACAAGAATAAACACTTCCTGCTGGATTAACAGACACCAGCTACCTTAAGGTTGTAAACACAGTTGTTTACCTAACCTGGCGATCTGCTTCTGTAACCCTGAACTTACTGAAATGGAATGTTCTCTGTGTTGCCTTCATGATTATTGTCTTTGTGGGTTTTGCCTTTAAAAACTGCCACAAAGGGCCAGAGATTTAGCTCATCAGTTCCTGGTTCGATCCCCAGTAACCATATATATATACAACCATACTGGGCATGATGATTCATGCCCACCAGCAATCAGTACCATACAACACAATGCATGGTGCATAGGTAGTGGCTCACGCCTTAATCCCAGCACTTGGGAGGCAGAGGCAGGAAGATTGCTGAGTTCGAGGCTTGCCTGGGCTACATAGTGAGCTCAAAGCCAGGCTGAACCTTTTGTCCTGCAGCAAGATCCTTTGGGGCACCAGCCCAGTCTTGACTGCCGGCTAATGAAAGGACTTAATTTGTACTTGTATAGCATTAGTTTTGTCTTGCTGAGTTAGATATAACCCAACCCAGCAAGCTCAAGATTGCCACGTGGAATGATCAATGGCTTAACTAGCCCCTGCTGTTCCAGCCAGCTCAGCCCAGGCAGCAGAGACAAATGGAGACACTGCCACAGAAATGCAGCCTGCTCCAGCCTCCAGATCCTGCTGGTGCATGTGAGGCTCAGCGAAAGTCAGTCCATCCAAATAACAAAAGCACAAGTTGTTGGTTAAGCCACTCAATTTTGATGATTTTTTTACATAGCCATAAATATCTGACATATTATCGATGTAAAATATCAGTAAGTAACCTACATAGAAGATATATGTAAATATTAATCACCAGTGCACCCATGTTCTAAAACTGTAATTCCCTGTTCTCAGCATGGATCTCCAAAGCATCTCCAAAACTTTCAAGAATATCTAAAACTTTCAGTCATCTTAAAGTGAAACTGACTTTATTTAGTTTGAAAAGATAAATATGTAACATATAGTTCCTTATGAAGAGGATTAAAAAGAAGTCAAAGAAAGGTAGGAAATAATTATACTTATAAATCAAGGTTTTATTTAAAAAGTGACATCACTGATCTAAAAGTGATTTCTACACCGAAGAGGTCTGGACACAAGCAAACTCTCCACTGACTTCCTAACTGTTGAGGCCTCAGAGTGTGGTGCACATGCCACATGCCACTTGTCACCCAGAAGCCACAGAGTCTGCCTCCTGACAAGATCTCTGGATGGTGCATGCATCCTCTGAAAATGGAGAAATAATGGTGCAGAAGAATGGTTGCCAAGTGGCTCATATATGAGACTCATTTGGGAATCTTAAAAATTCCAAGACCATAAGCCAAGCCAGGCAAGATCTCTGGTGGCAGGATACAGACATTACTAGATGTGGAGACACCAGGTGACACTAGTGTCTAGTCGAGTTCAGGAGCCACTGGAAACTCTTGCTAGGGCAAAGGGGAAGCACCTGAATGCACTGAAGATCACTAGTGTTGGGTTTCAACCCCAGGGAGTTTGTTGTAACTGGTCTCAGATATGACCCGGGCATTAGGGGTTTTAAAAACTCCCTCAGTGATTCTCAGTGTGGCAAAGACTGCAAACTACAAAACCTAGAGCCTGGCACAGAAATATTCAAAATGGCAGCTAAACTGGCAACACTCTCAGAAAGGAGCTTTTAAAGTAGGTGAGCATTAATTAAAATGAACAGTTGGTCTCACAGCATTCAGCTACCTCACCAGGTATAAAGACAGCACTGAGCTCAGTGACAGCCAGGTCTGCCAACTCTTGTCGGTCCCCCTGGGCTCTCCTGACACTCGCTCTTGCAAATTTCTCTTCTGCCAGGCTCCCTTTCAAGAGATTCACATGTGCATTTGCTGGCATTAAGAAAATACCTTCATCCTCAAATATACAAGTGAAAACAAACTATGCTATTTCCTGTATGAAACAGTTAAGCAGGTCAATCTCAGATTCAGAAACTCAGAAAAGCATATAGTAATTTTGTCTGCCTTGAGGGCCATATCATACACAAATGTTATAACTCACCCACAAAAAAGGAGTCAGGAGTCTTCCAGAGGAAGGAATATGTAAGTCAGGTTCCAGATAAAAAGGAAACCATAAAGATCACAAAAAGGTTGATTTTCAAATGCATGCGTATTTATGTATTTGAAGCATTGTGGCATTTTGAGCACCGGATAGTTAGACAGACAGACTAAACCCCACCACTCAGAAGCACTTGGAAGGAGAGGGAATCACTGTTGTTGGTGGACAAATCATACTCAATTTATCACAGTGGGCCTTTGAATCATACCTTCTTCACTAGCTTCTACTGCAACTCAAAACTTACAGGTCTGTTTTACCACTTTATGCGAAGTGCACAAAATTACTCTGAGTCGAATGTTCCCTTGAGCTTCTGAGAGGCTGTCATTAGGGCTAGAAAATACAAAATCATGAGTATCAGCCTTCTGTTACTAAACTTTTTACTTCACAACTTATGTGTTCATAGAAACATCCCTCAAAATTGAATAACAGCGCCTCCTTGTGGCACATGTATATGTATACAAAACCTTGGTTTGCAAGCATAATTTGTTCTGAAAACATGCTTATACTCCAAAGCACTTGTATAACAAAGGACTTCCCTATAAGAAATAATGGAAACTCAGATGATTTATTCCACAATCCAAAAATATTCATATAAAAATGATTAGAGGGGCAGCTGACTTCTGGTCCCTCTTCTATCTCTTAGGCAGAAGCTTTCTTTCTCTCAATAAATTTTTCCTACTTTTTTTTTTTTTTTCGGTACCAGGAATCAAACTCAGGCCCTTGTGCATCCAAAGGTCGGCATGGTACCACTTGAGTTAAATCCCCAGCCCAAATTTTTCCTACTCTTAACCACCGTTGTTCTAGAATTTACTCTTCAATTTTAGAGAACACATACTCTTGCTTCAGATGTCTTACAGGTTTGGAAGTTGTATCTCTACTCCCTATATCATTTTGGAGGTCTTTCACTGAGATTACTGGATGGAAGAATTCAACTACTAAAACAACCATGATTGGTAAGTAACAGCTGAGTTCTCCTTCATATTTCAAAAGCCACTTATGACATTGATCTTCTCTTCTGGGCGTTAAACATCTAAAGTTTGGACACCAAAACTAGAAAGGTAACTGGCAACCAATATTGCCCAGCCAATATTTTGGCCCTGGCCCTCCAAGGTCAACAAGAATCCAGGACATGGAGGAACCTTTTCTACAGGATCCTACATCTTTGCTAAAACTGGATAGATAATCTCCATCATTAAAAGTATCTAAGAACTAACGGAGGCTACCAAACTCCAAGCAACCATACAAATAAAACCACTGACAAATGTGCTAGACTTCTTTTACTAGGATCCACCAGGTCAACCTTATAAAAAGTTTGTAACTGCTAAACTACAATATGACATCTATGTTAGATTCTGAAGTCCTCTAGATACCTCCCTAACCTCTTTGTGGGAGGCTACTACTAGTTCCTCCTGGTGGAAATTATTTCTGGCTCTACTCATAATAATCCTGCTGATCTTATTATTCAACTCATGTACTATTAACTGTTTATATGCCTCCCCAAGATTACGATGGCTGGCACCTATCAAGAGCCTTTAGATAGACCATCTGGAGACTAACTCTGACTGCTGGTCACAACTATAGCAGTCTTCAGCAGGAACCAGCTAGAACAGTCTACACTATTTAGTCCACATGGAAGTTCAGGGTACTTCTTCAGAAGGGGGAATATTGTAGGTAGGTAAGTTAATTAGATATCTTGTAGGCAGTTAGACAGGCTGGCCCACAAGGAGCCAACACAGAAGACATTTGAGCCAACATGGAGGACAGCCAAAGAGCCAACATGGAGGACAATCTAGATACATTCACTGATGGCCAGCATTGTAAAACACCCATGTAGGATAAATAGCAGTAATTTATATTCTAAATAGGTATCAATCACCTGGGTGGGGGACCAAGGTCTTAACCCACTCCTTTCAGGAAAGACCTATGACTGAAAATCCTTGTACAATTGCTATGTGACTTGCTTTCCCATTGGATCCCCATTTAATCAATATTACCTAAGTAACTACACTTGTCATAATCTTATTTGTTGGTCATGGTGTTGTCCACTTTGGAATTTCTCATTGGACCAATATTACCTAAATGACTGTACTTGCAATTGTAATGGTTGACTATAGTTTAAACCCACCTCCCCTCATGGCTTTACACCCTAAAAATTCCCTGGGAAGTGAGGTAGTTTGCTAGCTCCCTTTCAGGACCCTTTTCTGTCTCTCTTAGGCAGCTTTTGTTCTCTTAGTAAACTTTTCCTACTCTTAAAAAAATAATCACAATATTATAATGTAATACAAAGTAGTAAAGAAAATACAAATGTTAAAAAAAACAACTTATCTTTGAAAATCTTTATGGCTGGTGTGAGGGAAACAAGAGAGGAAGGTTATTCTGTAAGACAACTTTCACTATGAGTAAAATCACTGTTATCTATTCACGTAATGGAATCTATTTCTTTTCATGAAACTTTAACAAGGAATCTGTCAAATGACACTTGGTTTTGCCTCTTTATTGAGGAATGTCATGAAAATATGACATTACCTTGTCATTAAACAGATTCTCCACTTGCTACAGTCTTATTTGGGGAGAAATTTTCTACACAATTTTCTATTGTTTCCTGCACTGTACTTATCTTCCTAATCTCATGTGAAATAAGGGACTCCTCTGTCTTTTTCTCCTCCTTTGCTTAAAAGATCTAGGTGTTTGGACAGAAACAATAAGCCTGCTGGAAAACAGGCTAGGTAAAACTCTTGGAGACATTGGCTTAGGCAGAGACTTTATGAATAAAACCTCCCTAGCACAAGAACTAGCAGAAAGAATCAACAAATGGGATCTCATTCTACTGAAAAGCTTCTGCACAGCAAAAGAAGTCACTGGTACTGCTAGAAGACAACCAACAACATGGGAAAAAATCTTTACTAGCTGTGTATCAGACAAAGGGCTATTATCTACAATATATAAAGAACTCAAACAGATCAGCCTCCCCAGGTTTAAAGACCCAATTCAAAAATGGGCATCTGAAATGAACAGACACTTCTCAGAGGCAGAAGTCAAAGGAGCCAAGAAACATATGAAGAAATGTTCAACATCACTGGTCATTCGAGAGATGCAAATAAAAACAACACTGAGATTTCATCTCACTGCACAAAGAATGGCCACAATCACAAAATCAACCAATGATAAATGCTGGCGTGGCTGTGGGGAGAAAGGAACCCTTCTCCACTGTTGGTGGGATTGCAGACTTGTGCAACCATTGTGGAGATCTGTGTGGAGATTTCTCAGAAAACTAGGTCTAGGGGTTCCATTTGACCCGGCTATCCCCCTGCTAGGAATATACCCAAAAGAATTTAAAAACTCACATTGGAAAGACAGATGTACACCCTTGTTCATAGCAGCTCAGTTTGTGATAGCTCAATCTTGGAAACAACCCAAATGTCCATCAACTGGAGAGTGGATAAAGAAGATGTGTTTTTTTTTATAAAATGGAGTATTACTCTGCCATAAAGAATGACAAGATCGAACCATTTAGGTGCAAATGGAGACACCTGGAGGATATACTAATAAGTGAAATCAATAGATCACAGATAGACAATTACCGGATCTTCTCTTTGACATGAACACCTGTAGATGCAAATGAACTTTAGAAAGTATGACAGCTTTTATAGAGTGCAAAATTTCTATAGGAAACTTGGTGTGGGAATGTGATGAGGGGAAGGAATAAATATGATACAGAAAGAAAATAAAAGAGCATGTATAAAGGGGGTGAGGAGGTGTGGGTGGGTAGGGATATGGGTAAAAACGAGAATTAACTTGTATCATATACTAGTACAAATTCCCCAATGTTATACATGATTTTGAGATGTATATAAATTGTACCAATAAAGAATTCAATTTATAAAAAAAAGATCTTGGTGTTTGGAGATGATCAGCCACCTGCAGAGAGAAAGACAGACAGACAGACAGACAGACAGACAGACAGGGAGGGAGGGAGGGAGGGAGGAAGGACAGAGGGAGAGAGAGAATCATTGGCTTAGTTATGATCAGTTGATGTTCAGCATCACATACTACTCATATTGTAAGACTTCTCTTGTATATTAAGTTAAAATGTGATAGAAATGGTTTTCATCTTGCAGGAGTTACACATCTTGCACAAGTTACAGTCCAAGTTTTTAATCTACATATAAATATATATCAAATAATACAATGAATGTTTAGATTTTTAAAATTTATTACAAAAAAAGATACACTGCTATTAATTCCCCTCAGAATACTTCTCTTTGCTCTAAACTCGCTTACCTCATGGTTCTTGTGACTCCCTTAAGCAAGTCTGGAAGTCCTATCCCGTGAGTGTCTTTAGTTGTGCTCTCATGGCTGCCTCCTTGTCATGAACCAATTCAAATTACTTATTGCAATTTCTGTCAAACACACTGTGGCACATCCTTATCCACCTTATTCATCAGATCTGGCACTGTGTAAATTCTGCTTCTTACCTAAAGTCAAAATGACTATGAAAAGTAAACATTTGGACTCAATTAAGAACATTGAAACCACAAAAGAAAAACACAAAAGACTTCCAGAACTGCTTCAGAGAGTGCCAAGAAAACCAAGTGCCAAAGTGCCAAGAAAGTCAGGTCTGACAGACTGCTGCAAATTTGACGCCAGCCGGGGCTACACAGTAAGTTCAAGGCCAGACTGAACTACACAACAAGACCCTCTTTCCAAAGGAAAAAAAAAAGGAAGTTCTAAAAATGAAATGTGTTCAGAGTGAGAGGGAGTATTTTGGGACTAATGGCCATGTGTCTTTTACTCTAATTTTTTATTGTTTAAAAAACGTTAGTGGTACTCGTTTGCAGTACACAATGGTTATATTCATCATGAGGAATTGGTACAAATGAACACATCTTAATTGTTTTGTTCTATCCCCTTCCCTTCTCCTCCTCTCCCTTCTCTCTCCCATCTCTTGATCTCTCCCTTTTGCAAAACTTATATTTTCTCTCTTTTCTATTTTCTATCATTTATTGTGCTCTTTAACTTATTTGTGCTTTGAGTTTCTCTTATAAGAGAGGCCATGCAATATTTAGGTTCACATGTCTGATTTATTTCACATAATCTGGTGCCAAGGTGCATCCATTTTCCTACAAATGAATCAACTTTATCACAGCATGTACCACATTGTTCACAAATACTGTCAGGCTTTCCCTGGTTAATAAATATGCTGCTTAATTCCAAGCCTCAGTTTTATTTGCAGATACAAAAAAACCAGCAGCTTTCAGCAAGACACAAGGCCCCCAGAGGAGAGGCAAGCCTGCCGTCTCGGAGCAGACACAGGACAGGATGTTACCAGAAAGAAAACAGAGTACAGCACAGCATCTTCCCTGCCTTGGCAGCTGCACAGACTCAGACCACACGTTCACACCAACCCCACAGGGTCAGACCCTCCTCTCCCCAGCCCCCTGTAAATAACCCCTGCCTTATGTTTGCTCCGAACTGATGAGCCTCTCACCTTTAGTCCACTTCCACTCAGGTGAATAAAGTCCACGCTCTTTGCTTTCCATTAGCCTGCTTTGGAAGTCGTGTTCCTCCCAGCTTTTTTGTCACAAATACCACCTTTCTTTCCTTTATTTTGATCTTTATTTATAGTCTTCTCATATGAGAAAAACCACGTAAATATTTAAGCTTGTGTGTCTGATTTATTTCACTCAGCATTATTTTTAAGATACCTCCATTTTCCTACAGTTGTACAAATTCACCCTTCTTTATAGCACAGCAGTATTCTATATATGTATATGTACATATAGAAGTATACACAGAGACATATATGAGAAAGATTCTAAACAATATATAGCTTGTTATTAATGGGAATAGTAGGACATTTAGAAGGGCAGGAGAAACAGAAGCAAAGAAATGTAGGTTTTGTTTACTTTCAGTTATGCCACAGATAGGTTGGCCTTCAGTTGTTTGATGAATTAAGCCACTGCACCTACCCAAGGAGGGTAAGTCGGTTTCAGCACGCACTCCCCCGCCCCCCCAGCTTTCAGCAAGCACTGAGCATTCGCCACTTTGTAATAAAGAACAAAGAATTCCACCTGCAGGGCAGAGAATTCACCTCAGAGGCCCAGGCTCATTAAACAATCACAACCAGGACTCAAGGACTTTGTCCTTCACCCACTGGGAAGTCATTAACTACTTGTTGAACAGAGAAATGAGTAACAGCCACATTAAGTTTAATACCCCTCCAGGGAAACAGGGGCCAGCTATTTCTCTTCATAAATTTTAGAGACAGGAGACTTGGTGTCTAAAACTGTCTTTGTCACTAATTACTAATGACCTGAAGAAGTCATTTTTTTCCTCCTGAGGAAACTAAACCAAGAGATGGAATACAGATGTCCTCTGACTTCAAGTTGTGTAGACAAAAAAGAAGAAAGAAGAAGAAGGAGAAGAAGAAGGAAGAGAAGGAGAAGAAGATTTTGAACTATTATAAACTGCTGTAGCACTTTCTCAAAAAGTTAAATACAGAATCAACATGGGATCCAGCAATTCCACATCTGGATGTGAACCTGGAAAAGCTCCAAGCAGGGATTTAAGCAGATCAGTACCATGTTCATATCAGCGTCATTCCTTACAGCCACGAGATAAAAATGACTCAAATGTCCCCTCGACCCATATGCTTACCAAGTGAATAAAAAAAACCTGTATAGACATACAACAGAATATATTGTCCAACCTTTAAAAAGGATAAATTTGGACACGTTACACCGGTGAACTCTAGGACCTGCCAAGAGGAAACAAGCCCCTCAAAAAGGACAAAGATTGCAGTGTGACTCCATTTATATGAGATACCCAGAGGAGGCAAATTCACGGAGATGGAAAGCAGCGTCATGTCATCACGGCGGGAGGAAAAGGGAAACAAGGACTTACTGTTTAATGGATGCGAAGCTTCAGTTCGAGGTAATGAAAAAGTTCTGAAGGTGGTGATGGTTAAACAACCTTGCGGAGGTATTTAATGCTGCTGGATTATAAATCTAAAAATAATCTCAATGGTAAAGCTTGTAGTATGTACTCACATGTCGGGAGCGCCTATTGGCAGAGAGGCAGCCATCTGCAGTACCTTGGCTGCCACCAGAGAAGAGTGGGCCAGACCTGGCTTCTGCCTGAGGCCACTGTGTCTGAAGCTCAGTTTTCCCGTGAAGAGGACGGGAAAAGGAACGTGGGCTGTGGTTTGTAAACTGGAAAGCCAATTACAATTGGGTGGAGGAAAAAGGGGTTAAGAAAAGTACGAAGGGAAAAAGGGAGCAGGTCCCAGTTGCTCTGACCTTATGGCCCCGCCCCTTCCGCTTTAAAGATGGGCGCAGCCAGGTTCCAGCCCCGGCTTTCCTCGCTGGGTCAGCGTCCCTGGAACCTCCGGCGGCAGCCCGCGCCCTCTGCCGGCGGGTTGGGCTCGGTGCAGATCGCGTCTGGAGACTGAGGGCGCTCACTGTGGCAAGGTTTCTGGTCTGGGGCAGAAAACATCCAATGAAGCTCTCATTCATTCAACCATTGCTCAGGCGCGGGACATTCTGTCTACTTCTCTGCTTGGCAAAACGTTCGCGCGGGAGTCATACACTAGTTTTTAATCATCAGAGCCGGAGGACAGATCATTTCTTACTTAGACTCTTAAAACTGGAACTGTGAGGTCTCAATACAGCATGGGCTGTAACTGAAGGCAGTAGAACCAGGCAGCCTGGCTAGAAAGTAATTGCTCTTCGTGATATTTTGCGATTCACAAATGGGGCAAGTTCTTGGAAAGTTCAGGGCTACGTGTATGGACCCTAGTTTTCTTTTATGATCACAAGAAAAAATAGCAAAGACTGTGGTTTCTTTGTTCTGCTAAAATGTTCCCTGAGTTTCTTCTGCATAACTGCATACATTTATCAGGTATTTAAAATAAATTTATTCTTGCATTACTAAAGAAAGAAATCTTCAAACTCCAGGAAATAAATGTCGCCCCTACTGGATCTTTAAATTTTCAGCTCCATCTTCCTCCAGCAAAAATTCACTAAAGCCTCATGTGCTAAGTGCTGATTGCAGACCTGTATCTGCTTCTAAGAAGAAGCCTACCTGCAGCGTGGAGGTAGAATGCCTGTCATAAGTCATGGCAGAGATCTTGGTAGGATATTCACATGACCCAAGACATCAGTGGTGCCCACATTTGGAAAGAGGAAACACACATGACCTGAACATAAGCATCTGCTTGGGAAAACACACTTGTATCTATGGGGACCGTTGTATTAGTCAGCTTTTGTTGCTGTGACCATTTACTTGAGCAAAACAACTAACAGGAAGCAAACTTATTTTGGCGCACAGTGTCAGAGTCTTTGGTGCATGGTCCCTTGACTCTGTTGACCTTAAACCTGTGGTGAGACAAAAACATCAGGGCATGAGGGTGTTGCAGATGTAGGGTTCACTTTCTGGGAACTGTAAAAAGAGCAAAGTGGGAGCCAGAGGAAAAGGGGCCAGAGATCAGATGTAGTCCCAAGGTTATACCCCAATGGCCTACTTTCTTCATCTGTGCCTTCCTTCACCTCCCAAATTTCCACTGCCTCCCAAACATGCTTGCGATTTCATCAGTGGATTAATCATAATCCACTGACCTTCTGAAAGACCCATCTCGCGACACGTAAGACTTTTGGAAACATTTTAGATAGAAGACATAACTAGGATGAAGGAAAAGGAGGAACACAATAGTGAAATTTAGAAGCACAATAATCTAGTTTTGATTCCTTAACTCTTGCATTAAAATCAGTGTGGATACCACGAGAACTAGCAGAAAGAATCAACAAATGGGATCTCATCCTACAAAAAACTTCTGTGCAGCAAAAGAAACCAACCACTGGCACAGCTAAAAGACAACCAACAACATGGGAAAAAATCTTTACTAGTTGTTTCTCAGACTAAGGGCTACCATCTAGAATATATAAAGAACTTAAACAAATCAATCTCCCCAAGTTTAAAGACCCAATTCAAAATTGGGCATCGGAAATGAACAGACACTTCTCAGCGGCAGAAGTCAAAGCAGCCAAGAAGCATATGAAGAAATGTTCGACATCACTGGTCATTTGAGTGATATAGATGAAAACAACACTGAGATTTCATATCACTCCACAAAGAATGGCTACTATTGCTAAATCAACCAGCAATAAATGCTGGCAAGGCTGCAGGGAGAAAGGAACTCTTCTCCACTGTTGGTGGGATTGTAGACTTGTACAACCATTATGGAGATCAGTATGGAGATTCCTCAGAAAACTAGGATTAGAGGTTCCATTTGACCCTGCTATTCCCCTGCTAGGAATATACTCAAAAGAATTAAAAGAATCATATCATAAAGACATATGTGCACCCATATTCATAGTAGCTCAATTTGTGATAGAAATCTTGGAAACAACCCACATGCCCATTAGCTGGAGACTGGATAAAAAAGATATTTTTTAAATAAAATGGAGTATTATTCTGCCATAAAAACGACAAGTTTGAGTCATTTATGTGCAAATGGATACATCATGAGGACACACTAATAAGTGAAATAAATAGGTCACATATATAAATATCATATCTTTTCTCTGGTATGAGAACTTGTATATGTAAATGAGTTCTAGAATGTATGATAGATTTTGTGAAATAGGAAATATTCAAAGGGAATGTGGCAGGGCGTGGTAGCTCACGCCTGTAATCCCAGCACTCAGGAGGTAGAGACAGGAGGATTGCTGAGTTCAAGGCTTGCCTGGGCTACATAGTGAGCTCAGAGCCAGCATGAACTACAAAGTGAGATCCTGTCTCCAAAAAAAAAAAGGGGGGGAATGTGGTAGGGGAAAGTAATGAGGGGAAAGAATAAATACGATTTGAAAAGAAAAAGAAAGCACATGTATATGGGGGTGGGGGGTTGTGAGGTGGGTAGGGACGTGGGTAAAAATGGGAATTAACTCATGTCTTATACTGGTACAAATTCAGGGACAAATCATTTGCCCAGCATGTTTGAGACCTTGGGTTCACTCCCTAGTACTGGAAAAAATTATCAGAAATGATATTTCTTCCAAGCCACAATAGATTATAAAGGGTGAAAACATCTTCCTGCTTGATACTCATTGAGAAACTTTGTTCCTTAAAATTAGAGACTTCCTGTTTCAGATCATATCTGCAAGAATGAAATGTTCCTCTCTGCCTGGAAAAATTTAGACAGCTTCAGTTTATAACACAGATAGATGTAAGGTTTCTCTGCATATGAAATTCCATGCCTGTTTAATTTCAGAGTTTGCAAGGAATTAGAACTAAGGTAGGAGGTGGAACAAAGACACATAAACAAAAGCAGCTGTGAGCAAGAAATGACAGATCAGACAGATAACCCTGGACTTCAAGACTTTCAGGCATAAGCAAAACCTGAAGTACATGATTCTGGCAATCTCATTTGCATGGTGGATTTGACACCCTCTGTTACCCCATTCCCTGCCCTGGGTCTTGCTGGCCATGACACTTCCTCTAAAATCCTTGTATGGTCAAAAATCCCCTTCCCAATGGGTGGGCCAAGTAAGGTGGGCACTTTTATAATATGTACACCATCCCGTAATCCCAGGACCTGAGGTGATCCAGTGCCTAGCCCTTTCAGGACTGTGAATTGTTCCTACTGCCAGGTTCCTATCCTGTGGCGTGTAATTTAGCTTTTCACTTTTAAGAATCTTCCTCTTATTATTCTTGAGCTCCCTTCCTTGTTCTTTCTTTTAGATACCAATAATCTGGGAACAACTCCTCTGGAACCGGCCAGCCTACAATAGGACAGTAGGTCCAGATGAACCTTCTGTAACCTCTGTGTGCTTTGAGCCTACTGTAACATTGCTCATTTCAATTTCATCTCAACTCCAACTTCTCCAGATAAACCTCATATTTCAGTGACCCCCTAAACCTAATTATTGTTATACTACACTAATGGTCCTAGTCCCCTAAGGCCAACTGGACAAAGCCATGAGGGAAACCAGCTGCATTCAGTTGTATCCGTAGGCCTCAGGGTTTAAAAGCCATGGATTGGAGGAAGGGACCTAGTACAGGTAAGAATCAGGCAACCATAATCTACAAGCATCACTGACCTGGAATGTGTGATCACCACCAAGAAGAGGTGCAATCCAAGTTGGCCCTGACGGGAGAACTGGGTCAGAGAACACGGGGTTAACCAGAAGGCTGTCAGGGTGAACATAAGGAAACATGCTTTCTGTGACAGCTCCCTGAAGCATGGGGACTGCAGTCTCAAGAGAAGGTCCCTGCTACCGGCCAAGGTAGGTCTGAACTTGTTTTTGTAGCTCTGAGCAAGATGGGAAGCTCTACTGTGTTCTGATGTGTGCTTCCATTAACTATAAATGCTCTAATGTGATTTAGAGTGCTCTTCCTTTGGTACTTTCCATGCCATGCTCAGAAGAGGTCCACAAAGTTGTCTTTAATCCACACATTCTATTTCAGCTGTTAACAATGAGAATGCTTTCCCCTCTCACCTTGGATGAGTCTTTGGAGAAGTCAGTTTACCTCTGGTCATTCTGAACTGAGAACCAATACTATATGGAGGAGACAGATATCTCATCTAAAGGTTTAGACAAAGTGAAAGGGAAAACCAAATTTGTAAAACTTTCCACTCAAGTAAAGCTCTAGCTTGCTTCTTGGAAGGCTCTGAAGTAGAGCCTCCCCTCCACTGTTTAACTTTGTAAACTTTATTAAGTTCAGGCCCTCTGCAGCTTTTGCTACAATTGAGGCTTGAAGCCTCAGAAGACTCTGCTTGGGTCAGTTTAGAAGTTCCTTTGTTGTTAAAAAAAAAAAAAAAGATTGTTATCCTTGCTTTTCCATTATAGGTAGAAATCTGTGCACTGTTCTAACCAAAGGAGCTTGTATTCTGTATGCTGTACTAGCCAATGAGACATGGAAGCTTGCAAACAATAAAACTGCTGAGCCTAACCAATAAAATGATACTAAATGTAGCTCTACCCTAACTGGCAGAACATTCTGTAACCAGAGCATAAAACCCCCGCTTCAGCTCACCTGAGGACCACCCCCTTTGCCAAGAAAGATCTCAGGCTGGTTCGCTGGCGTTAGAATAAAGCTGCACACTTTGCCTCTAAAACTCCTAAGGGCATCTTCCTTGCATTGTCCTGGACTGGCTGTGCCAAACTCTGAGCTCTAACACTAGAGCTGCAAACACTAGCTGGCGTTCTGCTGCTTCAAAACTAGATATTAAAAGGGAGGTTCCTGCCCGAACCTCCCTACAATTCAATCTGGTGCAATACGTGGACACACGTGTGTATATGTGTCTGCGTGCTGATTTGGCAAACTTCAGGAAGCCAGTATCCCTTCAGCCAACACATAGCCGCCCACTGAATTCTGGCGGCCACTCTGACCAGAGGCTTTTTCTAATACATTTACACATATTCCAATGCACACATGTCATAGGTAGTGAAAGACTTGTAAGTCCAGCTCTGCAGGCTGCGCTCATTAAACAGATGACTCTGTTTTGAGTCCTTTCACGAGTGGTACTTCGGCATAAATAAAAAGCCTACAGCAACACGGCAGGCCGTGAGGGCCTCATCCGAAGCAGGGCACCTGATTCTCTTTCTCTTGTAGTGGTCAAAGGGTCAAAGATACGAAGGCAATCTAGACTCTAATACAGTGGCAGCTCCAACACCGGGCAGACTCCCTAGCGTCTGGATGGTCACATGAGTTAAGTACTCAGTGTTCAGCACTGCTGGCCCAGGGAAAGAGAACAAGTCCGTCCCCATCACTAGCCTGCTCCTCTCCCTCACTGCCTGCACGACACCCACACAGGTTCTCCTTCGCTTAGTGCTGCTCGCCCTGCGTCCAGGCATAGGGGCCCCGGTCAAGGCTGGAGGACCCGGAAACAAAGCCAGAAGACAGATTTCTGTCAGTTCCGCTTGGGTGGAAGTCGCTGGGAAGTAATCTGGGAAGCTTCACAGACTTGGAGCTGAGCCCTGAGGCAAGTGATGGGAAGAAGAGGCCCCAAGGCCTGGAAGGAGCGCCCTGGGACCTTCCCCGTCGGAACAGGGCAGTGGGGAGGACAGGACCCAGGACCATTCGCACACGCGGGCGCCAGCTGGGAGTGGTCACACGCTTTGGCCGTCACACGCCGGGACTCGCTCTCCGCGGCTGCGCGCTGGCGGGGCGGGGCGGGCACGCAGAGTCGGGGAGGGGCCCGGGCGTCGCCGCGCGCTGCCGGGTCGGGAGGATCACCCGCCGCAGGATGGCGCCGGAGGGGCCCGTAAGGCGCGCGCCGCGGCTCTGGCCCCTGACGCTGGTGCTCTGGCTGGCGGCGACTCCGGGCCGGCCTCGGGTCTCGGGCGAGCTCTCCCGGCGCCACTGGCCCGTGCCCTACAAGTGAGTGCGGCGGCGCGCGGAGCGGGCCGCGCCCACGGCCGTGTGGCGAGGGGGTGGAGGGAGGGCGCGGGTGCCGGAGTCCGGGCCGCGCGCAGGCCGTGCCAGGACTCCCGGCGTCGCGCCCTGTGGACACCTCGGCGGTCGTCGCAGCCCAGGGGCCTTTCTCGCTCCTGGACGCCGGAGCCGTGCTTAAGGCTGTCCCATGGAAGAAACCCGTGATGTTACTGCGCCGAAAGACTGCGATAAGAGAAACTGAGTCCTTGAACAGCTCAGAACACCTTTTAGATATTAGTTCATTACTTTGTGCACCGTCAGTAGTCATCGCTGCATAGTTAATGTATGGGGTGAGCGACTTGCCCCACTTTGCAGTAAACTTCCCAATTTTAATATTCTAAGTTTCAGGTCCCTTCCGGGCAAAAGGGGAAGGTTAACCATCCCTTTTGTCCACTTTCTTCAACCTGGAGGAAGATCATTGGTCATAAATCGAGAAGAGTGGCTGCAAACCGGTGAAGCTCATTTTTACAAAGTTTTGGGATTGGACCCAGGGCTTTCGTACCAAGATACATCCCGGCCCTTTATATTTTGAGAGTGTCTCACCATGTCCCTAAATTACCTGGGCTGTGCTCACACTCGTGTCCGTTCTCAGCGCCGCAGTGTGCTGGGACTGCAGGTGCTTCATTCCAGTCTTTATTGATCCAATCTCAAACTGGGAGCTGGCTAAACACCGAAAGTAAGCATGGTGACGTCAGGCGGGCTACAGGCCGGCAGCTTTGGAATATACACAGTTGTTTTGCTTGACAGAGTTAATAGTTCCGAGGGAGGAGGAAAATTTCAGGAGTAAACTCTGGGTTCCTACTGCTGCATCAAATCTGGCCCCATCAATCATGGGAAAGTTACTCAGAAAGCTTTTGATCATGAGTCCTGAGTCAGAAAAGAGGAACAGTAATAATACTTTAGGGGGGAGGGCGCAGAATTAACTAGTAAAATACTAGCTGTTGTCAAAACTAAATATTCCTGTGAGAATTCTACTCATGGAACGTTTATACCTGTAATGTGAAACGACAGAAGCTGTGGGAGGGTGATAATTTCCAGGCCAGCCTGGATGGGGGAGAGGCCTTCTCTCATACAAATTACAGGAGGGATGGGAGATGGGCATGTAGCTTACTGCCACTTAAAGCGCATGCCCAGCAAGCTCAAGGCACTGGGTTCAATCCTAAGTTTAGGGTTGAAAATGACTTGTCTTGAAAATATTAAACTATTCAAAAAGAAGTAAAAAAATATCCAAAATATGAAAGAAATTATAAACCCAAACTATTTTATTTATGCTTCATAGCATTAGTCATTGGCTGTGACTTCTTGCTCTTCTTCAATTTTCAGCAGTTAAGTATGTGCTTAGAGGATAAAAGCTGCTACTTTTTTATTCTTCTTTTTCTCCAAGAGCTGAGGTTAGAGGTGACCAAAAAGTGCCTGTGAAATGGCATTTGGCCCCAACCACCACCCTTACCGACAGCTGTGGCATTCTCTGGCCTTCTGTTCTCGCCCCTCGTAGCTGCAGTCACCTCCTGACTCATCTCTCAGCCTTCTTTTGAGCCCTGTATACCTCTCATTTTGCTAGATAAGGTTTACTTTTCAGCATATGCAGTCTTACCAGATCTGCCTCTTTAATCTTTCATGCTCACTAGGGCTGACCCCTGCCTAACTGTACACCTAGAGGTGTACTTTACATTCCTCAGGGTAGAGATGTCAGCCTCGGGCCACCTGGGCCCCGCCAGCCCGTCCACAGTGCTTCCCTAATCGTTGCTCACTAGAGACCCTCTGACCTGCATTCTTGTCCTAGGAGCTTAATGTTTTCTGTCCTACCCTTCTCTGGACAAGTACTTCATACCTAAGCTGATCTTCCTCCCTTTCTTTGCCCTCCCAACCCTACCCATCCCTCATCAAGAGGAAACGATTTCTCTCATCTTTGTGCCACAGGACTTTATTTCCGTAGTTTATCACTTATCCCAGTGCACCTCCTATCGTGTTTAATGTCTTCCCAGCTCCCAGAATTTTCATTTTTGTTTCTCTCCTTCCAGTCGAGCTCTACAAATAATAGATTCTCAATGAATATTGGTTAAATGAATGTAATACTTCAGTAAGTATAAAATATATTTCCATATTATTGTTTAATATTAAAGGTATCATTGAAAATTTGTTTACAGCATAAGTAAAATGTGTGTTTATATGTAGTTACTATGATCTAAGCTTTGGATGTTTTCCCTAAAAATGTCATGGTGAAATGATGATCTGGATTTTAAAGGGTGTGAGAACCAAATTACTCTTACAATCTTAAGCGGATGACTTCTCTCTTTTATTAGACGCTTTGCCTTCCGTCCAGAACCAGATCCTTACTGTCAAGCTAAGTATACTTTCTGTCCCACTGGCTCGCCGGTCCCAGTTATGAAGAATGATGATGTCATTGAAGTCTTTCGACTACAAACCCCAGTATGGGAATTTAAATACGGGGACCTGCTAGGACATTTTGTAAGAATGCATCTTAACCTTTTAACTTCAGTTAATCAAATGATTTAGCTATTAAATTGAATTGAGCTAGAACTTAGATTAAATTTGCTTTACCTCTAGAATATTAAATGAGTGGTCAAAAAGTCATGATCAGATTTTTGTGATCCTGACAGTAATAAATACATTCATTTTAATCTCTTTTAATTTACGAATTTGAACCTACATGCTGTACTCAACTGTTGGAAAATGAGCAGGGAGGATGTGCATATGAAGCAAGGCAGGCAAGAAGCACTTCTTGATTTCACTTCTCTCTAGGTTAGCACGTAACTCTGGGAGCTCTACCAGTGGCAGGCAGGCTTCTCATACTTATTTTGAAGGGTAAGAAAATGACATGTGTTTCTACTTAGCATATATCCCTCCTGAGATGGTAGGAGGCCAAAAGCAAAGTGGATGAGGGCCTGGAGTTTGAGGGACCACAGAGGAACGCAAGAATAGTGACACAGAAGAGGAACAGTTGAACAGTTGTCTTTCATGATAGGCATTTGTAGTTTACCATGTTTTCTCCCACCAAGTTTTCTCCCATCAGGTTTCCTGGATCTATTGTACTTCACGTGTGCTTTCATATATGTATTATCTTTATACAGAAAATTATGCACGATGCCATTGGATTCAGGAATATGTTAACTGGCAAGAACTACACAATGGAATGGTATGAACTTTTCCAACTTGGCAACTGTACATTTCCCCATCTCAGACCTGAAATGGATGCCCCTTTTTGGTGTAATCAAGGAGCGGCCTGCTTTTATGAAGGTATTGATGATATCCACTGGAAGGAAAATGGGACATTAGTTCAAATAGCAACCATATCAGGTAAGTTTCAAAAATATTTCAGTAATGTTCTAAGAGATCATTTGTGAAACGCTCTTCTGGAACCATTACACTTTGACAAAAATTAATACTCTACTTTTGTGTAATATGTAGCTTATCTCTTGCTCTAGTCTATAGGAAAAAAAAGAAATAATGTATAAAATTAAATTGATTCTAAATGCAGTGATACCTTGATTCATAAACTTAATTCTTCCACAATTCTGGGGGCAAACTCAATTTACTAGAACTGAATCAAATTTCTTCATAAGGTTAATATTGAGCCTAATCATTGAATTTGATTTGGTTTTCATCCAATTTGGTTTACCACCAGAATCATGGAAAGAACTAAGCTCATGAAGCGAGATGCCACTGTACAAAAGTAAAAGAAACCCCTAAAGTACCCAATTAAAGGCCATATTAGCTGTATCTAAAAATACTATTGAGTGATGATGTATTAGAATATTTTCATGTTGAGAAATATAGTTCCCACTCATGTGGACTGGCTGTGAGTGCTGTACATGTCATATCATTTATCATCACAAGAGTCCCTGAGATAGTTACAGTTATTTTCCCCTTGTACATAAGGAGCAATGTTAAAGTTACATAGCTAAGTGACCCTGCCAGTTAAGTCCAGTTAGCTTTTCTCTTAGCAACTTTGGCACATGAACACCCAAAATACACAGTCTTTTGTATTTCAGGCCCCCTGGAGCAATTTAAGTATTTTCTAAGATTTTTTTCTTCTTTTGGATGGGTTAGAAATTTGCTAACATAATTGAAATTTTTGGTTAGTGATGAAAGTTCACTAGAATTTTCATCAGTAGCTTGTTGGCACCTTAACTTCATGCATAGAATACTATCATTGTATTTTAAAAGAACTTTCCCATGTCATTCGTAGAGCCCTATGTTATAAATTGACATACCTAAACTGGAAACATCAGAAATGAAGCACTATTTGTAATGCTAATCATTTTCTGGATCCCAGAACTTAAGAAATCATCATGCTTTCCACTCACATAGCTATTATAAATCGCTTCAAGGAGTGATAACTCACAATTCTGTGGAGAGAGAAGACACCCTTTGTCCTTTTACAAATAAGGAATTGAGGCTCACCTAGGTAAGGTATATCTTTTGTTCAGTCATAGAGCTGCATATAGCAGAACCAAGGCTAAAACTGAGGTCCTGCAACTGTCAACTGGAGACCTCTTAACTGAGAACACAGGGCAATTTTCTAGTCAGTGTGTCCCAAACCATCCCAGCATGAAAGTCCATCTGTTCCCACAATGCTCAACTAAAATAACTGCTTTCATTCCAAGCCCGTTCATGTCTCTCTTATCTCCATTTCCACCTACGTTATCTGAGACTCCTTCTGACCTACATTGATTATATGAAAAAATAATCCCTGTTTTGTGTAATATATTTTGTAATGTGCTACTACTTAAATCTTTTAAGTTGTCCATCTGATTTATGATCATATTCTGTCAGTGACCTTTTCTTCATATTACAGCACAGTGTTTTAAACTACAACAGTGGTGTATCTCTTGAGTGTAGAAGTAGCTTTTCAAGTTGAACAGTAGGAGCAGTGCCTCCAGATCTAAGAAAACAGGCTTTGTGTACTACCACGATTTAAATTCCATGAAGTCAATAAAGGCAGACACTATTTATTTCATAGAACACGAATTATTTATTTTAGGGACTGAAGTTGAAGTAGTTAAGAAAAGGCTTGTATAAAATGACAGTGAAAAATTGAGGCCTAGAACTGTTGAGCATTATAAATGGCCAGATGAGGGTTGTGGCTGTGTAAAGCATGTTTTCTGAATATTTGGAAAGATGCTTTTGGTCTGGTACCAAGGGGTAGGTAGTAGCAGAGAGTTGGCAATTTTGGAGTCTACAGGTTGGCCAGACACATTGCCAGTTTGGTTGTTTGAAAAATTTGGTGGGTGGGAAGTCATCGGCTGCATCCCAACAGCTCCAAGTCCAGGGAAACAAGAGAGAGGCAATGTATTCAAGGTGGATGGATTATGGTACTTCTTGTAACTAGCATGCAGCTGCTGCTCAGTCATTCATTGCTGGTTGCACCCCATACTTTGTAAGAGAAAAGCACAACTTCTACCTTCCTCTATTTTTCTAACAGTGTCTTTACTCATTCATCTTTCTTTTCCACAGTTCTTTCCTTGCTTCCCTTTTCAGACTCTGAATCCAAAATTGGAATACCATAAAGGGTGCTGTATTTGCATTAAACACTCTTTTGACAACAGCTTAAGTGGTTATAGAATTCTCTTTATACACCTATATGTAATGTTTGTAACTCAGCAATGCCTTAAAGAATGGGTTAAAAACTATCTGATCTTGGATTACTGTCATGAGATTTGGAAATTCAAAACAAATCTCATATTCACATGCGTCTGTTTTCTTAATTGGATAAAATATTCTTCTTAAAACTAACAGTTTGGTGTTCATATAAGTTCTTTTGTTTTTAAATTAGGAAACACATTTAACAAAATGGCAAAGTGGGTGAAACAGGACAATGAAACAGGAATTTATTATGAGACATGGACTGTCCAAGCCAGCCCAGAAAAAGGGGCAGAGACATGGTTTGAGTCGTATGACTGTTCAAAATTTGTGTTAAGGACATATGAGAAGTTGGCTGAACTTGGAGCAGAGTTCAAGAAGATAGAAAGCAACTATACAAGAATATTTCTTTACAGTGGAGAACCTACTTATTTGGGAAATGCAACATCTATCTTTGGGCCAACAGGAAATAAGACTCTTGCCCTAGCCATAAAAAGATTTTATTATCCTTTCAAACCACACTTGTCAACTAAAGAATTTCTATTGAATCTCTTGAAAATTTTTGATTCAGTGATTATACACAGACAGTTCTATTTGTTTTATAATTTTGAATATTGGTTCTTACCAATGAAATTCCCTTTTGTTAAAATAACGTATGAAGAAATTCCTTTACCTAACAGACATGAAACAGTCTCTCATTTATAAAACCTTAACTGTATTTGCTTCTCTTTTTTCTCCAACCACCAGCATCTGTTTTTTAGGAACTGTTGCATACTAATATCTCAAGACTTTTTCTTGGAAAGAGGCTGATTGTTCCTGATTCATGTGAACATTTTATTTGATCTTGATTTCAATTCCCAATCCCGTTAGTATAGAGAACGGGTTCGTGTCCAATACATGTTATTTGGTTCTGACAGTGACATTTTCATGGTGGTAGGTATTTTTTCTAGTATGATAATAACTCTTTAATGTAAGTGCTTTTTGATAGTTTATACTGATTTTACTGCTTTTGTGCCTTTTCAGACTAGGTCTCATACTCTTAATTGTGTCCTACTCACTTAACTTGAAAGACTTATTTGGACAACATAGCTGGAGAAACTGTGCTACCATATGTGGTAAAGGATGAAAGCAAAGATTCTACCATGTAGTTTATAACTGGTTTATGATTAAGCAATTTAACATCCCTGTTCCTTAGTTTGCTGATCTTTAAAGTGAGTCATGTGTTAGGAGTGTTGTAAAGATTGAGGTCATATTTAGCATAGCTAGGACACAATGAAGGTGGGTGTAATGATTAATCAGAGTGCCATCCTTGATCCTAATTTACATACCAGCTCTCCTGGGTTTTGTAATCATCTGGACTTTGGGCTGACAGTTTTCCAACCACTAGGGCATGGAATCATCTGGCTGCAGATATGTCTGTGTAGACAGATGCTTCTAACTTCTGATTTTTGTAGTTCTCCTTTCTCCCATAAATGCTATGAGTGCTGTCAAAGAGGATGCATTTTGCAGGGACAAGATCTCCGAGCCACTGTGTTCATGTTAGAGACATCAAACAAGCTTTCAGGATCTTTTAAGTGTACTGTAATCAACTGAATGACATTTTTCTATTCATGGAAAGTACACAGCAGAATGGAGATCAGAGGAAACAATGTTTCATATGCAAATGGACTAATTATATTCTTCAGTTTCAGCTAACATTTGAGTGCTTCCTGAGAGGTTCACACATTATTGAGCGCTCATTAAAGCATAATCATTGTTTACCTCATCCAAATGATTAAATTGAGGTCGACAAAGGTTAAGTGACCTTTTCAGGGCTACCTGCCTAAGTAACCCAGATAGTGAATTCAGTTTCTGCTGATGAAAATAGATACAAATTTTTCAGTGTTATTCTATTTGTAGTCCTTGAAACAGTGTCTGGCTACTGAATGTACTGGTCTATTAAATAAGTGGAACTACTGAGAGGAAACAAACTTTTAAAGCCCTGTTAGTATTTCTGTTGAAGGAATTAAAAGTTTATATTTTCTATGTCTTTGTTCTTATTTCATTTGTCTAGGCTTTTGTTTTGTTTTGTTTTCAAGTGTAGGCCTGAGTCTGAAAATAAAAACTGAGTCATCACAGATAGCTTGAGTAGCACTGCACTCCACTGTTCTGCCTAGTGTTCCTCAAAAGCATGGAAAGGATTGTCCACTACCCCTCACTTGGCTCACAGTGCCCAACTATTCCTAATAGAGTTGCCTCTTTACCCTGTCTTCGGAATGTCATGAGACTGGCTCTTTGCATTATCACCATCTAGTGGTTAAACTCAGGTAACACCAGCTTCTACTAAATTCTTGGCATTGCAGTGGCAAGTTATTTAGGATTTCCAGATCTGCACTCAAGAGACAAGCAAAAATTCTTACACTAAGTTTACATCAACTGCAAATCCCAACTTGGTTCCACAGCAAAAATAAAGACACTACTTCCTTGCATATTATATAGGAAGCAGTGTTCTAAAAACCTCATATAGTTTTCCCTGTTCAAAAAGGAAGGTGGACATTTTTGTTTCTATCTTCCTTATTCTTTTATCATCAAGCAGTCTTGTACTCTTCAAATTTATCTTTTCTGTATTTTTCAATTTAAAGATATTACTATCCTTTTATTGGAATGCGCATTCTGAGGATAAGTACTTCATTCACTCTTTTCGGAATATATACCCTTGTGTTCTTTTTTTAAAGGAAGTTGGGCATCAAAGAGCAGGTGGGAGCCAGAGATTTAGCTCAGTAGTTCTGGTGCCTCCCAGCAAGCGCAGGGTCCCTGGTTTGATCCCTGGTAACCACATACAATACCAGGCGTGGTGGCTCATGCTTGTCATCCCAGCACTAGGGAGACAGAGGCAGGAGGACTGCTGAATTCGAGGCTTGCCTGGGCAACATAGTGAGCTCAGGGCTACCCTGAACTACAAAGCAAGATCCTGTCTCAAACAAAAATAGCAGGTGGGATTTTCCTGACTGGGAACAAAATTAGCCCTACAGATAAATTGGAGTTTTTAATAAATACAAGAAAATTATTTTTAGAATATGATTATCTTTTTAGACAATCATGCCTTTTTGTTTTTTTTTTTTAAATAGCCTAAATTTACACATAAATTGAAGATTTTTTCCTGAAACTCACTGGCAGGAAATGAAAATAATTTTTATAGTTTCAAGAAGCTAACTGGATTAAAGGATCCTTTGAGAATTCTTTCTAAATAAAGTGCTTCATAATCCCTCATTCTAAATAGAAAAACATTAACCATCTTCTGTAAGAGATTTTAAAAAATTAATAAATTTGTATTTCATCTAAATGTCATAGGCATCAGAGCTAACTTCAAGGACTCCAAATGTCTAACCTTGTATCTTCCAAAAAAAAAACCCTACTATAAAGTGTTTAATATTAAACATTGTATATGTATCAAAGAATTTGAAATTAAAAGTATAAATGTATAAATTTAATTTTAAAGTCAAGTGTTTATGTTTGGGAAGTTTAAAAAAAATTTAATACAACATTAGTAACTATCTTTATTCTCAAGTTGATAAAAGCATTTAACGTATTTTACAGTATAAACAAGTGCTATGCATTTTGCTTATAAAGTGACTTAAGATATTTCAAGCATTATGTATTTGTACAAAAAGTAAGTTTCACATAGAGCTTTGGTTAGAACTGATAATGTACTGTCAAATCCATTTTCCAAGGTTAAGAAAAAAATTCACTAACACGGTATTTCTTGAATAACCCAAGCTTTTTACTATTAAGAGGGAAAATATCATAATAATTGCTTTTAGTTTCCAAGATCAGCCTTTATTCTTCTCAATCATATGTGGCTGAAGGACAGAATATGATCACTTTTGAAAAGCAGGTTTTATATAGATATTATAGGTATCATACTTTTTTATTTTATTCTTTTTTTTTTTTTTTTTTTTTTGAGACAGGGTCTCGCTTTGTCGAACTCAGCAATCCTCCTGTTTCTGCCTCCGGAGTGCTGGGATGACAGGTGCGAGCCACCATGGCCGGCACTGTGGTATGCGGTGCTGACTGCTCCTTGATTGTTGGTGGGCATGAGTTACCACGCCCAGCATTGTATGTGGTTACCAGGATCAAACTCAGGACCTTGCACTTGTGAGTCAGATGCTGGAACCACTGAGCTCTATCTCCGGCCCTTGACCGTTAGCTCCCACAACCACTAAGATACTTTTTAAAAGTTACACACTACTGATGAGAGCCATTTCAAGCATTAATGGGTTGCATTAGGAGTAAATCATTTGTAATTTTCCTTAAGAAGGTAGCATCTAGTAGCACTAGTGCCCCAAATCAAAGTTTATATACTATCTTAAAAAAAAAACTAAATATAGCCCCAAACTTAGTAGTTTTTACAGATTCTATAATGTATGGGTTAACCTTTATTTATATGAAAGTAATATAAAACTACTTAAATAATGTAAAATATCAGTTTAAACCAAATTATCACAAAACTTCAGATCTATTAAAATTTTCCAGTTCATACTTACCCAAAAATATGATTAGGAACTTAAATATCTTTTAAATTTACTGTTTATGGTGAACTGTACACTGGTGTTCATTTTTAATTAAAACTCTACTTACAGAACTATGTAATTTTAAAATGGAAAAATGAGCCTTTAAAATCCACTGGAGACTAATTTTCTTTGAAAGGATTAATAAACATTTTCTATCTTTAAGTATTTCAGTTTGGCTTTTGTAAAGTAAATAATCTTTTCATTTCGGTTGTTGAATAATAGTTAAAGACTAATTTAAACAAAGGTAAACAAAACCAAGGAGAACTGGTAAGGCATTCCTTACTTTACCAACAATACCTCAAGTGCCACAAACATAGGAACGTATCACAAAAAAGAACTTACACAATTTAGCAGGTTATAGAGGAAATCTAAAGTTTACAGAAAGTTTACTGCCTCCCTTTTATTCCATTTATTTTACTTTGATCTTGGCTGTGTGTCACTGTGTGACACTTAGCAGTTTTCTAAGTGTTCCAATTACTTATATAACTCTTGTTCTAAACAGATTTATAGCATTTGAGAACATTCAACCAATTTTTTTCATTAGATACGATACTGTATATCCTACATTTTTTCTCACAAAATGCTCACTTTCCTGAGCTATATTAACCACCTTATAACAGGTGTATGTATAACTGAAGACCCTAAAAATGTCAAGTTTACATTTAAAAAAAAATGCATAGAGAACATTTCAAAAACCTATCAGCATACATTTGTTAGATATTATATGTAGGTTTTTGTTTCCATCAGATTATGAACTGTTATAGTCTCTGTAACTACTTATTACTTTCAAATATGAAATCACCTTTTTCTTTTACTTTTCAGAAATTTGATTGCTGTTAAGCTAAAGAAACAAATGGAGTTTCCTGACCAAAATTGATTCATAGGTCTTCTAATAAACAATCCTTGTATACTCACTGGACAGCAAATTTTGGTGCCACAAAATATAGAATTATATCAGAACTACAGCAAATAAACTTATTACAATACATTTGCTTGAAGGTAAGGTGCTACTCATCATGGCCCATATAACATGGTCCTTACCAAGTGGGCATCATGTCGGGAAACCACACCCTACCAAGATGCTTAGATACTTCCCAATGAATTTGCTCCAAACTATACTTCTGGTCGGGAATTAATACTTCTTCCATAATGGACAACTGAGACAAGCGGCCACCGCACATCTTCACAAACTCAACAAAGGCACTACATGAGACTTCACATTCCCCTAGTCCAATAGCTGACAAATTTTTACAACGTTCTGCGATACGAATTAACTCTTCATCAAGCGGCCGTAATCCATTTGCACACACTACTAGTTCAACTAGTCTAGGGCATGTCATTCCCACACGACCAAGCACATCTTTGCTTACTGATCTCCCAAAGTAAAGATGAGTGGCAGGTATTTCATAACGAAAGAATGGGTCAAATTCCTCTTCATATAAAAAAAAATACATAACTAAATTCACTTTAGGTGAATGTTTGATGAAAGCATCCCAGCTGCTCTTCTGGATAGTATGGAAATGTGTCTGTCCAGGATTCTCACTGACTACATCAATACGCAAATGTTCTAATCGAACATGTTTTTCAGAAGACAGAGCAAGTAGCAATTCATCACTTAGTAAGTGGTAGTTCAGAGCCAGTTCTCGTAAGCCATGGCATTGATCAGCCACACAAAGGATACCTTAGGAAAAAAAAAATAGTAATTATTTATGACTGTTTGTACAAGTTCATCTGTTCCAAGAATTTAATCAAGTGCATATACAGCAAAATAGAATTTAAAATTTGACTGCACAGTTGATTTACAAGGTAACATTTAAAAGCTAGTACTAATTCTATTACGAAAATGAAATTAATTTTAAATCTCAATAAAGCTCATTTTTAACAAGTCAGATAGTGTCATTTAAAAAATCTACCGTGACTAAGGTTTAGCCTAGCAGTGCATATGTAGTGCCATATTTCTTTTAAAATATCATTAACAAATTATACACTTAAAAAAATTAAATTATCCCTGCAGAGGCCAAAACACTTTTTTTGAAATTGAAAACCTAATTCTAGCATAAATAGGATAAAATATAACCACACAAAACTATGATTTATAGGTCTTATGATTCATAGGTCTTCTAATAATAACCCTTGTAATTATTAATGAAGTAAAAAAAATAACAAATCCACAATGTCTAACTGATAATAGTGTATCAAATTTCTAAGGGGAAAAACCCCACCAAAATATCACTAGTTAAATGGGTCAAGCATTAACACCCAATTCACATGAATGAAAACACACATGACTCTTGAAGCTCTAACACCCAGAAAGCAGCTCCCTGAATAGTTCCACAAGTTCAGGAAATAATGCGTAATCCAAAGCTCCTACCATAGCAACTTTACCAAAAGGTAACTTTATTTGATCTCTAAAGTAGTTCAGTATAGAAATTCTGTCCTATGTACTTTGAGGCATATTCATAAGTGAAATAAATAGGTCACAGATGTATAAATACCGTATGTTTTCCCTGGAATGAGAAACTGAAGTAAATGAGTTCTAGAATGTATGACAGATATTGTGAAATAGAAAATTTCAAAGGGATAAAGGGGGGTAGGAGTAAGTAACAAGAGGAAAGAAACAATATGATGTTATAAGGAAACAAAGCTTATGTGTATGGGGGTGGGGCATTGGGTAGGCAGGGGAATGCAAAACAATGAGAAGTTGTGTCATATACTGGTACAAATTCTCAATGTTGAGTGTGATCATGATGTACATAAATATATAAAATGTACTAAGAAAGCTTCAAATCTTAAAAAAAAAAAAAAATTTGGTCCTAAAGAGTAAAGACTCTATACTACCTAATAACCCACTCAACCCATTCTTTTGTTTAGAAACAAGGATAAGTAAACAAAGGATACATATTTTCATCTATTTATTTTAGAAATTCTGTACAACATACAGGCAGTAATATGTTATTCCACAACTACTCAAAAAAAAAAAACCCTAGAAAACTAGGTAATTCTATTTTGAAACTGAGGCAGCAGGCGAAAGATAGTAAAGCTAGAACACAGTTAGGTGACTAAGTTTACACACCTAAGACGTGATAACAAAGACCATCATTAAGCCAAGGCTTTATAGCACTGGAAGATAGGCAATATAGTCAGAAGATATAAACAGAATGAACAGAATGAGAGTCAGAAGAAGGAAGAATGTACCTCTAAGCTTTATTATTTAGCCACTCCAAGTCTCTGTTCTCTGGAAGGGCGATGGATGGATGGATATATCCATTCATATATATGTACGTGTGTATATATGTGTATGTGTGTGTAACCCAAGGTAACTTGAATACATCTCTTGATGTTTGTAGTATCAAAAAGCTTGATATAAAAAGAAAGCAAACACATGGAAAATTGCAAAGGTGCAAATAAGAGAATCTTTGCAATGGCATTTAATAACTACTAAAGCAATTTGGCAGGCATAATTCTTAATCCCCACCCCATTCTTCAACCTAATGCCTAGTACCTATGAATATGGTAAGATGTCCGTTATATGCACAGATGGCCTTATAAAATTCAGATTTGGATAGTTCTAATCACTTAGTTCCTCTGAGTTTACTCCTTGTAAAAAAAGGAAGTCAGAGATTCAAAGCACAAAATGGGCATCAATATGTTATTACTGGCTTTAAGATATGTAGGCAGGCTGTAAGAGAAACACACACACACACACACACACACACACACACACACAGAGTCCAATAAGAAAATGAGTTGTTAGGCCTACAACCTCAAAGAAATAAATTCTGCCAACAATTTAGAGCATGGAAGCAGATTTTTCCTAGAGCCTGAATATAAAAGTCTAGCCTGCCTGACCCTTTGACTTTAGCACTTTAAGACCCTAAAAGCAAAGCCAATTCAGTTGCCATGTATCTCTGCCTACAGGATTGTGCAGCCAACAACAGTAAAAACTACATTTATACTCTTATATATAACAGCATAGTGACAAAGATAAAACTGGTAAATTGTTACAACTCAATAATAAAATAATAATTCAACTGAAAATACACAAAAGAAACAATCTACTAGAGATCTCTAAAGAAAATATATAAATGGCCAACAGAAAGACTAAATAATTATCAAAAAATGCAAATCAAGGGGCCAGAGGGTTAGCCCAGTGGTTCTGGCACCCTGCCTCACAAGCGCAAGGTCCTTAGTTTATTCCCAGTAACCACATAGAATGCTGGGCATGGAGACTCACGCCCACCAACAATCAATACCACATACCACAGTGCCGGGCGTGGTGGCTCATGCCTGTAATCCCAGCACTCAGGAGGGAGAGACAGGAGGATTGCTGAGTTCCGGGCTTGCCTGGGCTACATTGTGACCTCAGGGCCAGCCTGAACTGCAAAGTGAGACCCTGCCTCAAAAAAAAAAGAAAATCAAAACCACAATGAGATACTTGTTTACACCCACTAAGATGGATATTTAAAAAGTGTTAAAATATGGAAAAGGAATGTAAAATTGTGCAGTTGTTTCAGGAAACAGTTGGGCAGTTTCTCAAATGGCTAAGCAGTTATATGATCCAGTAATTTCATTATTAGACATATACCTAGAAGTTAACATATCCACACAAAAACTGGTACATGAAGGATCACAGAAGCATTACTCAAAATAGTCAACACAAATATCCACCAACTGATTAACAAATATAGCCATACAATATTACTCAGAAATCAGATTACTCAGCAATAAAAAGAAATGAAATTCTACTTCATGATACAATGTAGATATGCCTTGACAATATGCTGAATGAAAGAAATTAGACACAATAGACCACATATGATTCCACTTATATGAAACTCAGAATTGGTAAATCCAGAGAGACAAAATAAATGGAGACTAGCTGCAATGGAGGTTTTTAAGAGTTTGCCAGCAAGAGGCATGTGGTTTCTTCCTAGGATGATAAAATTTAAAGTTCCACAGAGGTGATGGATTCATTTGTCAATATACTAAATTACATGTCAATTACAATAAATTACATGCTTTAAGTGATGACTATACAGTATGTGAATTACATTTCAATAAAACTGTTATGAGGTAGGTATATTATTGGTAGTATAAATTTAACACATAGAGTTCCAGAGTTCCAGAGATCCTAAAATAGAACGTATTAACATACAGAACATACAGCAAACCAGACAGGGATTACACTGACTAGATTTTTACAGTGTATAACAGCAAAGTAGAGAAAATACAGAAACATCAAAATTTAAGAGATGAAAATGAAACTAGCAACAAGCAGCAGGTACAGAAAAGTAAGCAGAAATATCAGTGGAATGATATAAAAAAAAAGCCAACAGTCATTGCAGCAGTCAACACCATCAAATACTGCCTAAAAGTCCGGGTATAAAAACTGTATGAAAAAAGAAAAAAGTCTGATCAACTGTTCAGTGAAAAGTACAACAGAAAATAGTTCACAATTTCAATTTGGAGGAAGAAACTATCCAAAGAAGTATAAAAAGAGTAAGTGCAAACAATGAGAATCTGTATAAGTGATGTTACAGTTTAAGTTAAAATCTTCTGTGATCGGGCCGGAGGGTTAGCTCAGTGGTTCCGGCACCTGCCTCGCGAGCACAAGGACCTGAGTTCGATCCCTGGTAACCACATATAATGCTGGGCATGGAGACAC
>PVIC010011261.1:0-41794 GCA_004025085.1 Thryonomys swinderianus
GCCGGAACCACTGAGCCAAATCTCCGGCCCCTGAACATATCTTTTAATTATCTTGCATAAATGTAGTGGCTTTTTCTTTTATCATTGGATGCACACTTGCTACTCTTTGCCCGCTGTGTGCATTGGAGTCTGGAATCTCCCTGTTGGGTCTATCATACAGCATCACCTCTATGCTACACAGTACTGGAAGTTATTCCTCCCAGCAGCTTGTAACCATCTGCTTTCCTTCCCATCCATCTATACCTCTCAATCTCTGGCATTCACTGTTCTACTCTGTATTTCTATATCAGAGTTTTTCCTTTCAGTTACTAGCATTGTTCCCTGAGCCTTGGCTTCAGATGGCCTTTTTATTTTCTACTTATACATGAGAACGTCCAGTGTCTTTCTGTGCCTCACTTATTTTGCAGGACATAATGTCTTGTGGTTCCACTGAAGCTGCCACAAATGCCAAGGTTTCACTGTTTATGGCCGAACATATCCTACCTTGTATGTTTACCATATTTTGTTTATCTATTGTCTGTGGATGGATACTCAGGTTGACTACTGTGATAGTGCTTCAGTAAACATGTGTAGAAGTCTCTTCAATGTACCAATTTCCTCTCCTTTAGATATATATCCAGTAATAGAATAGCTAAACCATATAGTAGCTCTATTTGTAGTTTTTGTTCATTATTTTTTGAGACAGACTCACCATATAGTTCATGCTCACCTTGAACTCACTCTGTAGACCAATCTGGCCTCAAACTCTCTGCAATCCTTCCTCTGCCTCCCAGCTGCTGGGATGACAAGTGTGCACCTCCAGGCCTGGCTTATTTGAGCAGACAGCTGTCCTAGATATCATCTCACATGTTACTAGTGGTCACCCGAGTCACTCAGGATGACACCGAACACAATGCAACATTCTCCCAGTTATTAACTTTTGGCAGCTCAAGTAAGCATTCATTCTGCTGTGGGTCGCTGTCCCAGGTTCTTGCTTTGTGTTCCTTCCACACCTTGAGAGCAAAAGGAAGGGCCCAAACATCGCCGAAGAGGTACTTTTTAGTTTTCTTCCTCAGGAGCCCCGGTGTAAGCCCAGGCATGCTGATTCCTCTTGGAGACGTTTGCTTCAGCTGCAGCCAGTTTTGGCCATGGACCTGCTCCAAGTGCCTTCATCCTGCAGCCCCTCGGGGTGACTCCACCTGTCTACAGCCTCCTCCATCAGGTCTGCAAGGAGTCCCTTTATACCCAGGGCCAAACAGAACATCCAGCTCTATGGATGAGTGAGCCTGCCTTTTTTCCTTTATAAGCAATCTTTCCATATCCTTAGCAGGTCAGTTCCTCACTGTTCCCCCTTATGCTGCAGCATATGTTCTAATAAAGCCTGCTTTGGATGTCATTATTTTTGTTTATTCATGATTTATAACTAGCTGGTACACTAACAACAAAGTTTGTTGGCACCAAGAGCAGCCAGTAGCTTGGGCCAGTAACACTGAAGCCAGACTGCAGCCACGGAGTGACAGAGAGCCATGGCCCATCACCGGGTCCTGAGGCCTGGCAGCAGCTGCTTGCTCTGCGTGTGGGAAAGACCGTAAACCCTCAAGCTGACAGACACAAGCATTCCAAGCTCAGGGCCGTTCGCCCTCAAAGAGCCACACTTGGCCAGGTCTTGGTTGTTACAGGCCTTGAGCAGAAGAGGCCTCAACTGGTGGTAACATCCTGGTGGCCCCTATGAAGACTCTCAAATGTAGAAGGCCCTGAAAAAAAGGATAAATGGCTGATGATGAGGATGACAACGACAATGATGATGGTCAGTAATACAGAAACGGCTGAAGAACGAGCTCGTGTCTGACACGCAGCCAGGAGCCACACGAGCTGGTGACAGTCTCACTCATGGCCCTCCCTTGTGGCAGCCAGCTGAGCCGTCCACACTGCACACTCAGGATGGAGGCTGTGTTGCACATTCATCCTCACATCTGGGGACGGGCCTGGCACAACACCTGCCCAGCATACATAGTTATTCAGAAAATATTGGCTGCCCAGATACATGCTTAACTACATCCATCTGAGTTCGCAGAACTCAGAGAGAAGAAACATATTCATGGAAGAGTCTCTGTAATCAGAAGTCCTAGCACTTGGCTATAGGTTGGAACTATTGGAAGCCTTGAGAGGTATGTCTGCTTGGTAGAGTCCTGTGCTGGTATCCTGCAAATGCGCCCGGGGTTTGTGACTGTGCAGGTGAAACTGGAGGACAAGCTTCCAGAGAATTCGCCTTGACCTCCCAGAGAATGACTTGCGTGTCCTGCAGACATTAACTACCTTTATCGAGTTATGCTTGGGATTTGAGTGTGCTTGGGACACAGACAGTGACACTTGTCCCTGGAGTCTCAGGGCACGTGGTCAATAGGTTCCTCTTTACCCAGGAGAGGTGTTTATTGAGCACCAGCATCAGAAGAAATTGAGACAGCCCCCGTAGCCAACGGTTATTTACCTGTTTAGGTCACTTCAGACACTGGCCCGATTTTTTTGGCATGGCTTTCTCGGCTTGTCATCACTGTGTGAGCTCATGATCAAAGTCACGGGTTATGTTTCTACCTGTGTAGAATTTTATGACACATGTGCTGTGTGTCCACTTGTTTCATCTTTTTTTTTTTTGAGACAGGGTCTCGCTTTGTAGTTCAGGCTGGCCCTGAGCTCACGATGGTGCCCAGGCAAGCCGCCGCGAACTCAGCAATCCTCCTGTCTCTACCTCCCAAGTGCTGGGATTACAGGCGTGAGCCACCACGTCCGGCATTGTGGTATGCGGTGTTGATTGTTGGTGGGCGTGTCTCCATGCCCAGCATTGTATGTGGTTACCGGGGATCGAACTCAGGACCTTGCACTTGCAAGGCAGGTGCCGGAACCACTGAGCTAATCCTCCAGCCCCACTTGTTTCATCTTTATCTTCTGTCTTTTTTTAATCTTCCTTTCTTCACCTTCTTCTTGTTATACTGGGTTTTAACTTACATACCATGATTTGCACTTATTTATTTTTTAAAATGTATTTTTATTAGTACACATTTGTCATAAGTAATGACTACATTTATCATATAGAATTTGTAACTGTATGTAATATTTTTAAAATTTTCTTTTCCCCCTTTCTTCTCCCCTTCCTGCAACCCTTCTTCCTCTCTCCATTTTAAAAAACTTTGTCTCCATTTTCCCTTCCATTCTCTTTTTAAAAATCACTTTTCCCTTCTTTAAATCATACTTTTAAAGTGTAAAATTTAATAATTTTTAGCACATTTTCCTGATTTTTATGTTCCCTCTCACTAACAATTCCGGAACACTCTCATCACCCTAAAAACAAACACCCTACTGTTAGCACTCACTTTCCATCCCCAACTGACCTTCTGTTTCTGACTTGCATATTCTTGAGATTTTGCACAAATGCAGACATAGGAAATGTGATTTTTTGCTTCCACTCCACATAATGTTTCCAAGGTTTATCTAGTGTTGTGCCAAGTATCAATGCCACTTCGTTCCTTTTCATAGCTGAATAATATTCCACTGTGTGGATGTACCACACTGTGTGGAACTGTTTATTGGTTGATAGCCATTTGGGCTTTCACTGTTTGACTGTTACGAATTATGCTGCTGTCAACAGCCATGTGCAAGTGTTTGTAGTTCTCTTTGGCTTATACTAAGAGGGGTTTTTGCATCGTGTAATAACTTCTCACTCACTTAGCTTTTTTGAGACCCTTTCCTTGCTAAATCTTTTCTTCTTGTTGTACATATTTCCATAAGCTACTGCAAATGCCTCTTTTTTGGAATGAGGCAGATTATAAATAAAAATAAATCACAAAGCACTCCCAAGCCATCTGTTTAATAATCTGTGCTAGAGTTTTGCCAGAATTCTATATTGAGCCAGTTGGTCTATAGTTACCAGAAATATCTTCTATCTCCTTGAAAAAAATGAGAACATGAACTCATGCCTGGTGCCCTTATGATGTATCTGGGTGTTTTTCTGCCCTACCTGCAAGGTCTTTCGTGACACTGGTGTCTGATTCCAGCCCCCAGACTCATCTGCAGGCCCACGAGCTCTTGCCATCCATCTTCTGCTCTGTCTTGTGATGCACATAAATTTTCCTACATTGAAGTAATTCATGCCCATGGTTAAAAATAAACGAGAACAGAGAAGCCTACAGAGATGAGTCTCCTGCTTCATCCCTCCCCACCTCCAGTCTTGCTTCTCAGAGACAACTGTTTCTGACTTCTTCGTTCTTTATTCTGGGAGCAACGTCCAGATCTCTGAATAGTGTTTTGATGCTGCCTTTCCTTCCTCTTTTTTTTTTTTTTTGAGATAGGGTCTCGCTTTGTAGTTCAGGCCAGCTCTGAGCTCACTATGTAGCCCAGGCAAGCCTCGAACTCAGCAATCCTCCTGTCTCTGCCTCCCGAGTGCTGGGATTACAGGCGTGAGCCACCACGCCCGGCACTCCTTTTTCAAATTCAGACAGCCCCTTATGGTTTATAGCTATAGAAACTGAGGATTTAGTTCACATATATCATCCGAACTACCCTCCCTCGCCCCACTCCTGATATGGTTATTTTATTTAGTAAAGTAAAATTTCATTTTATTTAGTAAAATGAAAACAAATCTGTTGATTACTTTTGTTGCTTTAAGGAACATATTTGCATCTTTATTTTTCATTTCTCTAGCTGTTGATGGTAGTTTTGCTTCCTGCCTCATAGGTTACGAATATCATCATCACTGGTTTCCTTGGGTCTTCTCTTCCCAACGTCTGGCTTCTGAACACTTCCTCAGTGTTGACGACATCATATTCTTATTTTCTAATTGTAATCAGGCCTTCTGTGCTTTGCCTGTAGGTGGGTTCTAAAAGTTTAAATCTGATCATAGTGTTTACATGTTATAACAGTATAATTACTACTCATTGCAGAGCTATACATTATGTTGTTATTAGTTTCCGTTTTGTTTTTTCCATAGTTTTGAATTGCTTTTGTATTTCCTCCTCCTCCTCTTTTCCTTGCCCTTCCCCCTTCTGTTCTGCTCTTCTTACTATGTGCTACTGTCCTTTCCTATTTGACACTTGTTATTTCCTCAGATTTCTCCGATGACACCAATTATTTAAAACTTTCCCAGCCAGTGGTGGCACCTGTAATTCAGGTGGCTACATCAGAGTGATCGCTTGAGTCCAGAAGTCCACGACCAGCCCAGCAACATAAATAAGATCTCATCTCAAAATGTAAATTAAAAATACAATAAAAACAATTCTTTTTCTGCAACCAATTAAAGCAACTGAGCCACTTTCCTTGGAAGGGCCCAGACCGTCCACCTGGCCTCTTGGTGCTCAGTTGCCCTAAGTGACTTTGAGACAATGCTGTGCAGTCGGTGCCCACGTCTCTGTCCCCCGCTGTCCCCGAGACAGTGTGCTGTGCTGTGGGAAGTCCCAGGGCCAGGTGGCCAGGGTCCATGCTGGCCAGCGCATCAGGTCCGTCCTGCAGAACAAGGATGTAGAACAAACAACCGGGGAGCAATGAGCATGTGATTGAGGCCCAAGCGAGCCAAGTTCAGGATCCCTGGTGACCAGGAGATCCGTGTCTAAAAGCAATGGGGCCTCTCAAGTTTAATACAGGGGAACTGAAGACAGGGTGGCTGAGAAGGAGCTCAGACCAGTGGAAATGGGATGAGATAATCCCGAGTCATGGCCCCATGGCCAAGGGGCAGGCCCTGCGTGTGTGGGGGCCTCCACTGTGTCATTTCTCTTTATCTGGCGATCAATGTACCTTTTCCCTGCCTTTCCTGAATCTTAAAATTTCTTCTTTTGTCTCTTGTTTTCTAAATTATTTCTTTTCCTTTCTTTCATTCATTTTTGGTAATGGGAATCAAACTCAAGACAATACACTCGCCAGGAAGGCATATATTCATTTTGTTTTTTTTGAGACAGGGTCTTGCTATGTAGTCCAGACTGGTCTTGAACTCCCTCTCTCCCTCTATCTCTCTCTAGGGGTGCAAGGAATTGAAATCATGCTGGCCTCAAACTTGCAGTGATCCTCCTGCCTCAGCTTCTTGAGTGCTGGGATTATGGCCATGTGGACAATGGAAAAGCAGAGTATATTCCTGGCTTGTTTCTATTTTTTTATACATTCTTGCATTCTGACTTTTCTTTATTTTCCACACCAGAGGCTTTTTCAAATGTCTGATGACAATTTTCCTTTTCATACTTAAGTGTGAGCCAGGCTAGCCAATTGGCAGACTTAATTTCATCTAGGCAGGGAACCAACATCACGGGGTGTGGGCACTGTATGCAGTAGAAAGGAAGGCCCTTTAGGCCACTGGGTCCAAGTAGGCCTGGATTCCTGGCTGCCCTGTGTGTCATTTGGGGATCGACTATTCAGTGTAACATGGTTAACCCACCTCTCCTCTACCCTATCTGTGCCCTGGCTCCTTCCAGCCCCAGCACTGGCCTCTGCAGGGTTAGGAGACCAGGGGACATGCCGTGGCCTTGTCAGCTCCCTCATCTGGGCGCACTAGTCTCTTGCTGTGTCAGTGACCCTTCTCTGTTTCCATTTTCAAATATTTACTAAAAACATTTATCAGCAGTTTACCCCTCCTCCCCCGTCTTCTTCAGCATTAAAGGAATATATTTCTGTTCGTTTTTACTGCCCTCCTAGTGGGGTCAGAGAGGGGTGGAGACGAAGGTATGGGACTAATGGCCCCACCTTGAATGCAAATTCCCTCCACCCTAGTGTTTTCCCCCTTTCCAGAATAAAGATTTCTCTCGGAACCCGAGAGTTTCATCAGCCCAGGGAATAGCCTGTTCACCGGGAAATGGGGGCTCCTTCCTCCTCTGCTCTCTGCTCTTGTTTCAAATGGTTTCTCATTTCAGACGTGGCTTTTCAGTCATCTCTGTTGGGGTGCTTGGTGTCCTCACCTCCAAGTGCCACCGTGCTAAATCCATGCGTTCCTGGGACTCACAGCTGCCTTGGCCCATGGCTGTGCAGAGGGCCACGCGGAAAACCATCACAGTGACACCACGTGTGTCTTTAAGCCACAGGTCCACATCTAGGGAATTACCAGCAAGCAGAGCTATACGTATGTAAAATGACACGAGTACAGATTTAATTACTGTCAGTGCTGTTTACGAAGATACAAGTTTGTAGACAACCCAAATGACTATTTGTGGGGGACCTATTTAGTAAATTAAAATACATTCACTTATACAGTGGAATATTATATAGGTATATAAATGAGAAAACTGTATAAACGGGTAAGAAATAATATCTAAGAGTAAGTAAAAGTGGAAGGACACAGAATATTGGCAATTATTTGTATAATATTTGTATAAAAGAGAAGATAATATACATTTTGCTTTCTGTGTACACATGACGTCCCCAGAATCTTCTCTTTTTTGCCATGCAGCCTCCTGGCCTCTGTCCCCAGCCTCCCTGTGACAGTGCATTTCTACCCTGAGCAGGGCCGATCCAGCAGAAATTCAATGTTTCACTGTCCACCTCTTGACAGTATTAGTGTCCAGGTGTCACCCGCTTCCCTCCCATCGGCCTGGGTGCTACTGTGTGTGCAGCCGGCAGGCAGGCCCCCAGGTGGTGGGTGAGATGGCTGCCCCAATGGCTTCCTCCCTCTTCTGGCAGACGAATCTGCTGCGTGTGAGCTGGTTGAGGGCCTCGCTTCACCTGGGTGTCTCCTGTCTGTCCGGCAGAGCACCCGGTGTGCAATCTTGGTGTTCTGCCTGATGGGGCTGCAGGCCTTGTTTCCACCCGGCTGGGCCTCTACTTGGAGCGTTTTCCTTTGGGGGTATCAGGGGTACAGCCAGGGCCTCACGTGTAGTGAGCATGCTCTTTACGCCAGGCTGCGCCCCAACCACTTAGTGGAGGTCTTCTTGGAGCTGCATCTTCCCACAGTGGTCCAGGCTGAGGGGGAGGGGCCCCCAAGGGGGGCTGGTCTGCTTTTCTCAGTGTCCCTTGGAGAGAGTGGGGCCAGGAGACCCCCTCATCCCTTCCAGGACCCTTCCAATTCCTACTCCTCATTCTGAGGGAAACTGACTGAAAGACAGAGAGCATGCACCGCCCCAGTGTGGAGGAGGGGGCGCTCCTGGGCTCTTGGCAGCTCACAGGGAAGAACAGAGTGGGCAAAGAAGTCAGGATACAAAGGTCCAGTGATTCACCACCCACCCTGTCTCTCCCAGGCTCTGTCTTCGATGCACAAGGACAGAAGGAAGTTGAAACCTGGCTTACGACTCAAACAGAGAGGCTCCCCTAATCCGGCTGCAGAACCCTCTTCCTGAGCCTTACTCACAGGGGATTACCACAGCTGAGGACTCAGATTTCATCTCCATTCCGGTGTCACCTCCAGGTCAGGGCACCAGGGCCAGCTCTGGACATGGAAGGCCCTTCCTGGGACCCACAGAGGCAGGGATATTAAAGGACGCCTCACACTCAAGACCTTTCATTGATAAACAGCTGGGGCTACTATATATGCAACACTTCACTGTGTGTCCCAGACATATTGTGAGTGCTTTTGTTGGGCCAAGGAAGTGGGTACATTGATTATATTTCTATATTATAGTTCTAGTGGCTCTGCTAGCAAATGATGCGGTGGGGATTTGAACCCTGTGGCCCAGAGCCCACATTTTCAATCACAGGGCCATCCTGCCCTCAGTCTTGCAGGTCACAGTCTGGCCCTGAGGCTCGGAGGATGCCCTGCGCCACCCACCTGAGTCCAGGGGTCACCAGTCTGGCCCCAACAGATGAAGGGGTCTGACCCAAGGGGGCTGTTGAGAGCCCTGTGTTGCCATTGCCTGGAAACACATCAGACACAAAGGAGCTTCCTGTGTAGCCCCAGCGCACTGCACCCTGGATCAGAGGACTGCAGTGATGCTGAGAAGAGAGCTTTTAAAATTCCCAGCTTCGACTGTGACCCTGGAGGCCTGAATGAGGCCCTGGGTTATAGGTTCTCAGCAAACCCTCGGACTGGAGAAGCCTACGTCCCATCATGTAGGCATCTGTCCTGGCCCTGACTGGTGGCCCTAAACATCTCTGGTTGGATGAGGGACATTAACTCCTGATTTCATGGCTCAGTCTTCTCTCTTAGAAGCATGGGGAGGGGTTTCTGGGCTGTGAGCTGGCTGTTTCCATCTCCTCCTCCTGGGTGTCTTTGGAGGTCTGGCAGGAACTGGAGCTGCCATGGCACCTGACAAGGTTGCTGCTCTCTGGTTAAGGCCTTAAACTTTCCCCACAGCGTTTCTCAACCTGTGACCCAGTCACTTCAGAAGTGTAACTTGGTAACAATACTGGTTCTGCCGGCCCATGTATAGGATTAGAATAGAGGCAAAGGGACAGGGCCTGGAACTGCTCTCTTAGCCAGCACCCTGCCAAATCTTATTTACACACAGAGTGTTTGGGATCTCTGCTGTAGGACACGGACTTTGGAGGATCCCAGATGTGAGTTCGAATCCCAGCCCTGCCACAGGCAGCAGCGCGGTTTGGAAAGCTTCCTGACTGTGAGGGGACTGTAAGAAATGAAGCACTATACAAGTTCACTTCTTGTGTCCTGAGCTAATCTGGAAGAATATTCAGTCAACCTTTGAGCAGTGCTCGAAGCACCTGGCACTAGGAAGCACCCGGGCACTCTGGTCTGGTGGTGAGAGATTCATTCAGAAGGACACCAAGTGTCACCAGTCCACAGTGAACACTGACTGAGCTGCTTCAAAACAGTTCTGAGTTTCCATTTTCCTTTCCTCTGGGATGAATTCTGGGAAGCTTTTCAAGGTGACAAGGTCCTTTCCCGTCCTCAGGTGTGAGCCCTTCAAACCAGGCTCTCAGGTGTCCTACATAGAACAGTGCCATTCTGGCTCCCTGCCCGCCTGGATGAGTGTCCACTGAAGCCCCTCCCTGGGTCCTCTCCACCTTGCTTTCCCAAGTCCCCTGTGGTGGCAGGTCCAGGGAGCTGAAAGTGTCTGTGTTCTTCCTTCTAGGCTGTCCTGGCCAAAGAGTTCTTGAAAAGCTTCAGCCATTTATAACGGTCCAGTCCCCTCTGGAAACTTTCCCCGGCTCTCCCGAGTCCGCCAGGGAACTCTGCTCCGGCACACACAATGGATGGGGCAGAACAATGCTGAGGAAGAAAAACACCCGGCCTGTCTCTGGGTTTACATCCTCCCGGGACCCCACCCCTGCCCCGGGGGGGGGTTCCTAGAGGACGGAAAGGTGCGTGTGTGTGTGCGCGTGCATGCACATGCATGGAAGGACAGAGGGCCGTTGTGGAGGCTGCGGAAAAGGGGCGTGGTGGGAGTGCAGCCACACTCCCTCAGTTTGACAGCTCTCTAGACCAGCTGGATGAGTCAGATTAGAAGTCAAATCTGCTTATCCTGGCTCCCCTGCCAGCCCCAGACCACAATTCATAGCTGTGACACAGGAACGGATTAAGACTTAAGCTGGCGTCCAAAGCAGCTCAGAGTCAGTGACCTAAGAAGCAGTGAAGCAGGAAGATGCTCATATCTGCTGGAGCTCTTCCCTGGCTCACCATTGGCAAGCTGTAAAACCACACTGCCTCAGTTTCCACATCCGTCTCTTAGGGGTGATCACACATTCCCTGCCTGTGCAGGACAGATCTCCGCAATTATGAAAGGATTGCTTGGACACCAAGTGGTATTACTATTCAAGCAGAGCATGTGGGAGGTGGGTGCTGCTGACATCCACAGCCAAGGGTAAGAAGGTACACTTCTTCAGCCTGGGCAGAAAGGCCAGACAGACCCCGCAAACCTGGACACACCAGTGCAGGCCACAGGCAGACAGGATTTCAAGATAGCGGGTTTGGAGAAGTTCTGGTTACCTCGAGGGGCTGGGTGTGATCAGAGGACATAGCTGGAAGCAGAAACTGTTTCTATCCTAGCTGTTTTTACTTAGGCTCTGTGTATTTGGGTTGCCTTTTGAGCATTAGGGATGAGACGGGGGCTAAACCCTGGTGGCCCTTGGCACCAGCATCAGTGTAGACCTATGTAGTGCCAACAGAACTGAGCATACAGGAGGGTGTTTGTGGGTTTCTTGCAGAAAGATTTCCTGGAGGAAGGGAATTCCAGGCATCTTTGGAAGGAGGAGGAGAGGAAATGATTCCTATGAAACAATAAAGCAGGGCTGGGCCTGCAGCTCAGGGGCAGGACATTTGTCTGGAATGCACAAGTTTGATCTCTGGCCCTGTAAACACCAAGCAAACACTAAAATACTACAGTTGGGACAGAGCATGGTTGTATTATTTGGGCAGGGAGGACGTTCTGAGGATATCTGGGGCTGAGCTCCCTGGGACAGGAACTCCCAGTCCCAGCAAGGGGCCAGGACTTGCCCCAGGGCAAGCCAGCTGTGACTGAGCTAGGGAACAGCTGCAGGAGGTGGAAAGTCGGGAGTGGGGTGAGGGTGTGAGGGACCTCAGAAAGTGCAAAATTTGAGCAGGGAAGGTTGTGGGTGTACAGAGGAGTCAGCCAGGGAACCAAGGGCTGGCACCCCACTGGGGCATGAGCAGCTCCTCAGAGACGGCAGTGGGCAGTGAGCAGGAAGCTTCTCCAAGCCTCTTGCAGGCGGGGTGCCAGTAAACACCTAGAAACCAGGATGGCCGCACCTGTGGCTGTTAATGGGCACTTAGGTATGCAGAGAGCAGAGCTCAGAGGAGGGGATCCAGGGGCTGATTGCTCATGAGTCAGGTGGTTCACATTTCTACTGATTCATTTGGATTCTCATTTACACTGTGGTCCTCTCCAGACTTACTTGGCTGTACAACAGGTAGGTGCTTCAGGGACTGTGGTGGGGCAGGGCAGAGGCTGCGTCTCCCCATGATTATCACCTTGCACCTGTGCCAGGTGGACAAGTGCCCACTGAGAGCTACTCCTGGTGTTCCTGATCAGGTCTGTCCCGACCAGGTTCCCAATTCCAGTGTTCCAGAGCATTTGGGGTGAGGAGATTTTTAACAAATATCTATTAATTTTTTTTACAAAATGTTTAAGTAATGTTCATGGAGCTCATCGCACATTGCTTGCTGTTAGGGGAAGGGACATCAGAAACCTACACTCTGGCAACGGCTGGGAGGATGGGTAGTGCCCCACAGACAGAAGGGGCCAGAGCCGCTGCTGTCCCCTCCTAGTAAGGAACTTGTGGCTGCTGGTCATGGCCTTCACAGTACTGGAAGCAGGTGGCAAGGGGAGCCTGCTTCTACCCTCAGGGACAGATTACATAACAAAAACTAACGTGGGCCGGAGATTTAGCTCAGTGGTTCCGGTGCCTGCCTCGCAAGCGCAAGGTCCTGAGTTCAATCCCGGTGACCACATACAATGCTGGATGTGGTGACTCACACCCACCAGCCATCAATACCACATACCACAGTGCCGGGCGTGGTGGCTCACACCTGTAATCCCAGCACTTGGGAGGCAGAGGCAGGAGGATTGCTGAGTTCAAGGCTTGCCTGGGCTACATAGTGAGCTCAGGGCTAGCCTGAACTACAAAGTGAGACCCTGTCTCAAAAAAAAAAAATCTAACGTGTGTGCCATGCTCACTAGATGCCAGTGAGCTCTAAGTGCTATGGTGTACTAACCCATCCAATCTCCACATTCATTCTATGCCCACCCTGCCCAGCAGATGGGGAAACTGAGGCATAGAGAACTGAGGCTGGGTGGCTATGCCCCGATGCAGCCAAGGCAACCTGGCCTGGAACTCCAGTCTTGGTCTCCGTAGGCACTGCCTGTTGTGTAGGCTTCACCTGTGGTGCGGAATCCCATGTGGCTGAAGGGACCACTCATTGCCTGAGCCCTGGCCCCTTCTCCTGAGGTCCCCCCACACCGGGTACTGGGAATCCCAGCCCAGTCTGTTCCCACACTGCTGATCAGTCCCAGACCCCAAAGCCAGTGGCATGACCCAAGCGATGACCCAGGGCTCCCAGAATGCAGCAGGCAGTGTGTTCACAAGCCAGAACTTGTGGAAAGTGGCCTAGTCTAAGTGGCCCTGTTAGGCCTGGAGATCTGCACTGGGTGCTGCATCAACCAGCAGTTGAGAGATCTGCACTAATTCAAACAGTGCTGCCCAGCTCCCAAGATAAGACCTGCAACTTTTGGAGTTGCTACATTGGGATGCCTGACTGGGAAGGTAAACAGCCTCTGACTTGGCCCTCTGACGTTGCTTCTCAAGTTGGCAACATGTTGTTTTCCTTCCTGATCCTATGTAGGTTTGGACTGAATTATAATAGTTAATTGTGTGATGGATGTACTTTTGTTAAAGTTAAGCATTAGTAAAACATAGTGTAGGAAAGATAGAGATAGGAAAAAGATTTAAGAAAATTATAATTTGACATTTAAAGAACTGATTCCAGACAGTATGTTTATAGTTGACATCCTATTCCTATTTGTGCACTAATTTCCTGGCTTTGTTCCTGTTTTTCCTCCCCTACAAGATAATATGTAACCATTTTTGAGGCCATGTTGGCCTTTGGAACAGTATAAATATAACCTGCTCAATAAATAGGGTATCTGCTCAGTATTGACTGAGAGGACCTCTGGAGTCCATCTGTTCTGTCTTCTTTTCTCTTCTTAATCCGCGCCCATCGACTTCACGACACTGCTGACCTGCCCAGCAGGCCTGGACAAGAACCATGGTTTACTTTCCACACCCCCCCCCCCCGGTCAGTTTTTCTGAGATGTCTCATTGCCAATGTTATCTTGTTGCTTTGCATGGCAAAGAAAAGGTTGGAGGAATAGGCTCAGACCAGGACCAATCCAGCTGCCCCTTCCTCAGAGACTCGACAGAACTTGCAGCTGTACGCTTGGAACTCAACGGACTCCACAGCTTCTGCTTGAATGCCCCTGGGGACGGGCAGCTCGATGTCTTGGGAGGTGGCCGGTCTCCATGGAGAAACACCTGTGACCAACCCTTTGCTCATAAATCCCTCTGCACCTTCCCTTTTCCTGCCACATGTAAAGCTCTGTAGAAGCAACCCTGGGCTAAGGCCAATTTTCTAGGTCTTGTGAAATCTTTTAAGTAGAAAGTGCAGTCTTGCTGACAGGTTTTGTTGTAGTTGAAAAAATGGAAGGAAAAGAAAAATATGGTTTCACTTTTAAGTCCAGGGCTGGGGTCCCTGGGGGGAAGGAGCTGGACTTTTCATCGTGGGGGGGGGCAGGAATGTGCAGCAGTGTCATTAAGCATTAAGCTGTGTGTTGACATCTTATAAAATTCTGTCATGAATCCTCAAAACCCCATGAGAAAGGTGACATGACTGTCTCTGCCAGGGAAGGAAACCAAAGCACATGGCTCAGCTTGTAAGAACCAGAGGTGGGATCCAGAGCAGGGTCTATGTGGTTTGGAGCCTGGGTTGTACCCCTGCACACAAGACTCAGGGACCCTGGGACCTCAGCCCATGCCCCCTGCAGGGAAACATGGTCCCATTAAAAGTACTTGTATCTGAAAAACAAAAACAAAAAACTCAGTAAATCTTATTTTAGCTATGTAAGTGTTTGTTTATTCATTTATTCATTTTTGTGGTGCTGGGGATGGATGCCAGGGGCTTGCACACACCAGGGAAACACTGTACCCTGAGCTACACCTCCAGCCCAGGGAACTGTAATAAAACGACTAACAGCGTCTCATCTTCTAAAACCCTGAGATCTTGTAAGAGCACAGACCAAATCCAAGCCACGTTAGCCGAGACGCCGAGCTCCAGGGAGGCAGGGCTAAGACAGGGCCCTGTGTCCCGTGGTAACCAGCACAGAATGAGGGATCTGGAGATGGGGAAACCCAGCGAACCAGAGGATGAGGAACTGGGCTGCCACTTGCAGTCCCAGGAGCAGCAGGGGCGTGGCTGACCCTCCACGCCCGCCCCTAGGTGCTCCCACCCAGGTGCCGGTATCTCCAGGGAGCACATGAGGTATAGGTGTTGATGCTTGATTTCAACGCAACTTCTCAGGGACTTGATTGAGGCAGGGAAGAGAGAAGAGCTGTGGAGTCAGGACGGAGGCCCTAGGAAGGGGCTGGGTCAATCATTCATTCATTCATTCATTCATTCACTCATTCATGGGACAGGGTCTTGCTATGTTGCCCAGCTTGTCCTCAAACTCCTCGGCTCCAGCAATCCTCCTGCCTCAGCCCGCCATGTGGCTGGGTCAGGTTATTTATCTCTGGGTCTAAATGTCACTCAGGAATACTTGCTGAGTAGTACCTAGCACCCTAGACAGGCAGACAGAGGAGAGAGGAGGGAGAGAAGACGGCGCTGGGGAACAGGGAAGGCCGTGGCAGTGGATCCACGACCCCATCCACACTGCTTGGGCTCTGGCCGCCTGTCTGAGGACAACTGCTGTGCTCTCGAAGGAGTTTGACTGCCCACCGGAAGTGATGCCAGCCACCATATGACCATGGGGGCAGGGGCCCCACTGCCCTTCCAGATGTTGGATACTGGGAGGACGGCGCCCTGGGGGCGGAGGTGGGTGATGGAGGGGACACCTGTGGGGTGGGACAGTGGCTCTGGCCAACCTCTGCTGCCCACTGGCTGGCAGTCATGTTTTCAGGAGAGCAGGTGAGGACGCCGCTCCCAGGCCTGGGGGACCCAGGTCCCCCACGCCACCACACGCAGCAAAGCCTTGTGTCCTCACCCCAGGAGCCTGGTGTGTCAGAGGCAGATGAGGCTTGAACCGTGACATCTCCATCTCCAGGGCACAGTGCCCTTCCGGAGCCCACTTCACCTCTGCCCAAACCACCCCCCTCCACCTCTAGCGCCCGTACAAGAGACAGGAGACAGCAGCTCCATCTCAGAACGAGGCCTGACCCCCACCTCCCAGGAGAGGCTCTCAACTCTGCCTGCACCCTGGGGTCATGAGGACCCTTTTTATTTACGGAGCCGGGGCTCAAACCCAGGCCTGCCTGTGCTGGGCAAGTATGCTACCAACCACTACTCTGCCCCTCGGGCAGAGGGGCAACTTTAAAAATCAGACCCCTGGTCCCACCACAGGTTCAATCCCCGGGTTCAATACCCACTGTGGAAAAAGAAAAAGCCTTCCCGCCACCCTGCAGCTCGCTCTGTGTTGGCCTCGCTGCCTTCTTCGCCCTCTTCGCTCGCCTCTCCCCGCTCTCCAAGCGCAGCCCCTTCAGGGCCGGCTGCCATGTCCTATCCCCAATGTCCGCTGGGCTCCCTCCCTCGGAAGCTGGGGCACCGACCCTGTCAGAGGCCTCTAACCACGCCAGCACCTCCATGGGCATCCCACCCTGCACGCTCCCCTTCTCCCCTCACCCAGCTTCATTTTGCTGCTCAAACTCCCCAATATGCCTGCCTGTGTTGGGGTGGGGGTGGCTCTGCCCCAGGGAACATGGCTGCAGGGGAGCAGGGACTGGCCACTCCCCCGGCTTCTTTACTGCTGTCGGAGGGGCTGCAGTGCGGGCACCTCAGGTCCTGATGTCCACCCCAGGGCTGGGCTAAGGATTTGCATTGGAAACAGAGGGTCTTTGGGGTGCTGTGGCTGCCACACGTGGAAGCAGGCTTGGCAGCAGAGGTGCTGGCAGGATGTGCCAAAGGGGTCTGAGTTGCTCAGAGAGGAAGGAAAGGGGCAGGGTTCACCACAGCAACCATGTATGGTACCCATGCTCATTAGGCCCTGACCTTTGGGCCCGGGACGCCCTAGATGGGGCGTGCCATCTCTGGGACACATTGGAAGGGAGCTGGTGTCACCTCTACCTTGCAACAGTCATCCAGTAAGGCCTTTCATCAGCAGCTGCAGGACTGCTGCAAGCCACAGATGCCCCCGCCAACTGGGCACGGTAGATAAGACCAGTTGGGACCTCGGGCCTTCCTGACCCATCCGAGGAATGGACGGCCAGTGTGAGGCCAGAGGGTCAGTGACTCACCAGAGCTGTGGTCAGGACTCTGGTGAGTGGCAGGCCACTTCTGGAAGGGCCATATGGCATCCAGGAATGACCACGGGGTGTGTAGGAAACCAAGGGCTCCAGGACAGAGGAGGCCTGGACTATGCCTCAGCAGGCCCCAGGGGACCTGGGGGCAGCTCCTGTAGCCCACCAGACCTGGCTTTGCTCCTGAATCTGGCTCTCTCTTCCAGAGCCATCTCTACCTATACCCAAGGTCTGGGTGAGCCAGTCCAGTGGGATTTATTTCCTAGGTCCCAGTGACGTTCTAGGGCAGCGGCTTAATGCCAGTGACACACGGTGGACCCTGTAGGGCTCCAGCAAAGCACTGTCTGCCCAGGCCCGTCCTGCGCTCTGGGTTCTGCACTGTGTACAGCTCCACTCTTTCAAGACCAAGAGCTGGGACTCTCAGTTGCTACGCAACCCGGGCAAGTGAGTCACTCAACCCCTGAGGCCCTGCTGTCCTTATATGCAAAGTGGGGAGAAAGGGGCTCTTGGCGATTCAGTTAGACCAGCATCTGGCACAGGGCAGAGAGCTTCATAAGCACAGGCCCCTTCAGGTAGACTCTGAGCCCCATTCACATCCCACCAAATACGGCCTAGCCATGGGCCTACGCCTTGGAGAGGGGGCAAAGGGGGCGCTGGACCTGGTTCACCCCTTCTTTAATGGCCTAGGGAGGGACTGCCAACTGCTAGACTCTGGGTGCCTCCTCTGCAAAATGCTGTCCCTTTGCACACAACAGCAAATCAGCACGTGCAAGGCTCAACCTGGCCTCGGGTGGGGAGCTTGGGAGGCGTGGTGGGCCCCTGGCATTTCAGAGAGGTCTTGGGCCAACAGAGCTGGACAGAGCTGTGAGCCCTGTGTACGGCAGGAGACTAATCCAGGGGACGAGGCACTGAGCAGCAATGGGTTCGAGGTCTGTAGCAATTACTGCAGGGTCTGGATTACAGTGGGGTTCACAGACCTTCTGCTACCAAGGCCTTAGCCACCCCAACTCCACTCCTCTCTTGAGCCTCCCTCCCTCCCAACAAGCGAAGCAATGGAAGGCCATGGCCCAGGATGGCAGCCAGACCCCAGGCCACCCTCCGAGACTCCATCCGGGCACCTGGCTAGACCCACCGCACAAGCACCAGGCTGGGCCAGGCACCTGGCTCGGACTTGTTCTGAGTTTGTGTCTGTCCCGGAAGGCAGCATGGACTTGGGGGCCTCCTGCAGCCCAGGGGCCAGCCGCACTCACAGGGCTGTAGGGTCCAGCTTTCATCCTTGGCATTGACCTATCAGTTGCCATTTCTGCACCAGACTGCAGGCTCCTTTGTGTACAATATGAATTAAATATATTATTTGTCTTTGTGCTGAGTTGAGGGACATTCACAGTATGGAGGGGAGGAGAGGAGGGCTGGGGAGCCTCTGGCCTTCAGGACTAGTCAGCCTGAGGCCTGGGGACATGGGGTGCTGAGGGTCCCTTTCGGGGGCTCCAACCATTCAGCCTGCTCTCACCCCACCTCCTCCACTGAGGCATGCAGCTTTCGCACTGCTGCCTCTCACAGGCACCCTGGAGCACACTGTGCCAGGCTCCAGTGGGTAGAGCCATCAGCAGGGAATAGGGTCAGGAGCCATGTCAGCGCCACACTGCCAAGGCAGCCTGGCACCAGGGTCAGGGTGACATTGCGTATCTGGGTATCACTCTCAGGACCTGCCCCCAGCCTGACTTATCAGTGCTGGGGATAAGACAGGCAGGAAGTGGACAGGTGGGGCTGGGTCCCAGCCCAAGGACAGCGTGTGCTCTACCACCTGCAGGGTGACGGCAGCTCTAACCGGAGAGGGAACGGAGGGCTGGTGGAAGCAGGAGTGCTGTGGGCTCCTGGGCTGCCTCCAGAGGCAGCTGGGCATCCCTGCACCGCTCAGCTTTGGCTCCATTAGAGGGCAGGAGTGCCCCTGGCAAGGAGAAGGGGGTGGGGTACTGTTTCTTCTGTGACTCTAGGGAACATGTGCCCTGCCCCTTCTCCCCCTCTGAGGAACAGGGGTGCAATGTGTGCAGGCTCTGTGGGCAGAGTAGGGTCTGCCGGACTGGAGAGGCGACCAGGGAAGGCATGTGCAGTCCACATCCGGCCTGGGGCTCAGTGTGGCGCCGGAGTTTCCCATGCTATGCCCCAGTGCTTGGGGCTGGGAATGGTCCTGAGACACCCCCCCCAGGGAAGCAGCTCATCCCAGCTCCACTGTGCTGTCAGAGGATTGGTGTCCAAGCTACCGGGAGGTCGTGTGGGAGGTCGGGCTGCGACATCTTCCAGGCCGGTCGCTGGCCCCATTCCTCAGTCCTCCCATAGCCACATGGCCTCATCCTACCGAAATGGACATGTCACATGACCGCATATCCTGGTAACCCGGCCAAGGGCACAGCTTAGAAGATGCTCTGCCGCCGGTTCTTGCCTCGTCCTGGAGAACGGAGGGGAATGGGTGGGACTTCAGGAAGGAGTCTGACAACAGGTGCCCAAGACTTGGGGAGACACTTGTCCCCTGGCGCCCTGAGCCAGTCAGCCAAGGATGAGCGCAGGAGGTGAGTGGTCCTGTGTCTGCACCTCCTGTCACTGACGTGCTGCAAGAGCTGTGATTTAACCTTTCAGAGCCTCCCCTGTGGGAGTGACCTGTGGCCCAAGTGGTGCTGACCCTGTGGAGGTTCTTAAGGTGGAGTGAGGTGGTGCTCGGAGAGCACTTGTCGGGTCCAAAGCCGCAGGCTGGTCTGGACAAAGCGGCTCTCCCAGGATGCAGACCCGTCTGGGCTCTGGCCTGCAGGGCGCACGTGCCAGCAGGAGGCCTTTGCCAGAACCCAGTGGTGTGCTGTCCTGTTGGGGTGAAGAAACCTCCCAAAAGGGAGGCCCACCTGCAGGACCCAGCTGTCCCTAGCAGGGCCGGCTGCCAGGCCACCTCTGCTCCCCGGAGGGAGCCCCACTGTGGACAGGTAGCTCGCCCAGCCTCTCCAGCCCCGAGACCTTACCTGGATGCTGGAAGGCCAAGCCGCGGTACCCGGGGTCTTTCTGCAGCTGGATCTCCTTCAGGGAGAAGACAGAGGCAGCTGGAGAGGACAGGGACAGAGAGGTCCGTGTGGGAGCCGGGCCCCCTGACTTGGAAGCCCCTCAGGTGGGACAAGAATCAGACCCCCAGGTCCAAATGAAGAACCACGGAGGGGTCGCTAGTGTAAAGCTGCAGGTGAACCCTGGCTCCCACCTCGTTGCTCTGCCCTCACCAGCCTGGTTCTGGGCTGGCCCCGCCCAGCAGACACTCACTGTCTTCCAGCTGGTGCACGTGTTCTCCCAGGGACCGGAAGTAGGGATGGCTCAGCGCAGCCTCTGCCGATGTGCGATTTTTGGATTCATACTGAAACATAGGGTGGGCCACTGGGCACTGTGGGGACCCCACGGGGCAGAGCAAGCTCCGCAGTAAGTCAGACCGCCTAGGTGCAGGCCTGGGTAGCCTGAGAAGCCCCTCCCAGGCCGGCTCACGTCGAAGCTCCCAGATGTCCAGCCAGGAGTGGGACTCCAGGGAGGGGCTTCTTCCGGGGACAAAGGCTCAGAGGCTGGGCCACCAGGACCACACTCGACAGCCAGGTGAACTGCCCTCCCTTGGGGTATGCCTGCCGCACCTTATAAGCTAAGTGAATCCTCACCACCTTCCTATGAGGTGTGAACTATCAGTTCCATCTTGTAGGTGAAGAAGCGGCTACAGGCAGATTTTTGGAATGTGCCTAAACTACCCCGCCAGTAAATGGTTTACACTAGGTCTGGGAATTAGGCTGAGACTCTGAAAATCTAGGGGTGCAGAGATGTGCATGCGTGCGGGAGGGGGGTGATTGGGGCATAGAGGAGGCGGGGCTTGGGCTTCTCTCCCCAGTCCCCGGGGAAGGTCACTCACCATAAGGAGGCCAGTCAGGAGGTTGATGCCATCAGTATCCAACCTGCAAAGGGGAGGTGCTGCTGAACAGCTCACCCGGACGCGCAGGGGCGTGGCCAGAGGGGTGGGGCGCGCCCGGGGCAAGGTTACCTGGGGGCGTGGCTGAGCAGTGGCTGTGGCAAGTATGCAGGGAAATTGTAGGCTCGGAACTCTGGGAGGGTCGTCACGCCGGGCCACGTCTCTTCTGTAGGGGTCCCTGGAGGGACGACAGGGGGTGGAGTGGGAGTTGGTGAGGGGTCAGGGCCAATTCGGTTGGGGCAGGCCAGAGGAGGCAGATATGCCGGCCGAGCCCACCCTGGTCTAGGGGGTTTGAGATCGGCCACACGTGGCTGGGCGGAGTGCTGTCGCCCTCTGGTGGCCAGAGCGAGGGTGCGGCAAGAGACTGACCGAGGAGGCGGAAGATGAGGTGCAGCTCCTCCTTGACCGTGGAGCCCGGGAAGAGGGGCCTCCCTGTGGCCATCTCGTAGTGGATGCAGCCCACTCCCCTGCGGGGGGGGACAAAGGCGAGGGATAATCAGGGAGGAGCGGCCGCCTTCCTAGGGCTGCTCCCTCAGGGTACCGAGGATGCCCTAGAACTCCCCGTCACCTCGTACCAAAGGGTGTCCCGAACCTCAGGAGGTGCAACCTCTCTCCTCTGGGGCCTGAGTCTGCACTGGCTGGAGGCCCGGCGGGAGAGAGGTCCAGCATCGGTCCTCCTAGGAAGCCTGGGCGTAGGCACAGGGTGCACTCAGCAGAAATCTGAGTTTTAGCCCCTCAATTGGTCTGGTTTTTTCATTTTATGCCAAGTAATGGACTTGTTCATTTTAATGTAAAAATAAGTATTTCTTCCAAAACTTCCACTAGAACTGACTCCTGGGGAAAATTCACCGTGTTTACTGTGGGTGGGGAGGGTGTACCCTCAGGTAACCCCCCAGATCCCTACTGCAGAAGACCAGGCTTGGAGGGGCCATTTAAAACCAGGATAGCAACTCTGCTGCAGGCTCATTTTGTAACATCGTGGACACAGGGAGCCACATGGCTTTAGTTAAAGTTAGGTGGCTCTTGTGGAGTCAGAGGGCGGCCAGGCCCACAGTCATACTCACCACATATCAATGGGCGTGGAGTACTCTGTGGATCCCAGCAGCACGTCAGGGGGCCGGTACCACAGTGTCACCACCTCGTTGGAGTAGGTCTTTGTGGGCACGGACTTGGCCCGGGCCAGGCCTAGGGACAGTGTGCCACTGAACTTCTGCTCACCCCTTCCCACGGCACCCGCATCCTGGGGTGGCCAGGTGCCCCCACGCTGCCCTGGCCTCACCGAAGTCGGCCAGCTTCAGCTCGCCCCTCTCATTGATAAGAAGGTTCTGAGGTTTCAGGTCACGGTGCAGGATCTTGCGCTGGTGGCAGTAGGCTAGGCCCCGGAGCAGCTGGAACATGAAAATCTGGGGAGCAGGGAGGGGTAGGTAGCAGGTGGGTAGGAGCCTGTCCCCGCGAGAGACCTGGGGCCTCTGCCTCAGAGCTGGGGTGGAAATGGGAGCAGGAATTTGGGTGGGGGCTAGTCAGCACAAGTCCCTGGAGTGCCTGCTGGGTCCCTCTTCACTCCCCTGTTCATCCTGGACCCCAGCACATAAGGGGACCCCAGCTGGGGGGAGGCCCAGCTGGGTGGAGGCCCAGCCGGGCAGATGAGGCAGTGGGTGTGCAGAAAGGCAGGCCTCAAGTGGGATGTGTCCTGATGGGGGGGCGGCAAGAAGCTGCCTGCGAGGAACGTGTGCTCTTAGTTCTTTAGCAAACACTGGAAGAGGTCATCCATCTCTCAAGTGTCCTGGAAGTCTCCCTTCCAGCACCCTGGCAGGAGTGCATGCTCCAGCAGACAGATGGTGAAACTGACACTTGGCATGAGTGATGAGCTTTACAGCTAGACCACCAGGGGCTTGCGTTTGTGCCCATCCCAGGCCTTAGGCTCACCGCATGGCAGCACCCTACTCCTCCTTCCTACATTTGAAGGTCTGAGCACACTCAGCACCTGGGGCCTGGTGGTGAGAGGCCAGCAAGATGGACCAAGGCCCCCGGGAGCCAGGAAGGATGGGGTGCAGCCTCGGAGGCCCTCACCTTGACATTATGCATGCTCATGAGGTTCCCGCAGTGGTCCAAATACTGCTTCAGGTCACTGTCCTGCCAACACAGAGCCAGGCTCAGTCCGGGCCTGCAGCCTGGACCCAGGCCGTGGAGAGGGAGCTCCTCTCTGGGTGGGGCCCATGCCACAGGGGGACAGCTCCCTGGCTCTTGGTTACTGCTATGCCTGCGCCCTTGGTCCACTCCTGCCCGGCAGCCTCTGAAAGCCTGACTCCCCACCTCTCCTCTTCCTCATCACCCTCCCCACCCACCGCCCCTGCCACAGGCTGCCAGCCTCGACCAGCTCACCAGGTACTCAAAGACCAGTGTGAGGGATCGGTCCGTGTGGATGAGGTCATGCAGGGTCACAATGTTGGCATGCTTCAGGTTCTTCAGCAGCGACACTGGGGAGACAGGCTGCCTGAGTCCCTTGTGCCCTCTTGCCAGGGTCAGGCTCCCACTAGGACACAGGCTGCTGAGCCTCCCCCCAACCCCGGGGGAGTGTGGGTCCCTGGCCACTGTGTGTACCCTCTCGGATGGCAGTGCAGGGCGCACCCTCCTCGTGCTCCAGCCGGATCTCCTTCAGGGCTACCAGGTTCTCTGTCAGCTTGCTGCGCCCCTTAAAGACTGTGGCATAGGTGCCCTGGGTGGGGGAGCATCCAGTTGTCAGCCCCTGGTGCTGCTGCCCTTGGCCCAGGACCCTCCCCTCCTCTGGTGCTTGGGCTTGGCCCTTTGGTACAAGTGCCTGGAGCCTTTCATGGAACTATTTCCTCCAACGCCCACTTCCTCTGTGACGTGCCCTTAATAGCTCCCCGGTCAAAGTAGACTGCTTCTTCTTGTGCCCCTAGATACCCTCTGTTGTAGTGCCAGTGTCATTTCTCCTCCCATCACAATGGTGCCAGGGGAGATCTTCTCCCTGGGAAAGGGCCTTCCTCCTGTGAACCTGAGCCTGCACCAGGCCTTGGACACAAAGCTTGACACAGTGCTGCAGAACTAGCTCAGTGACACAGCCCTTGCTCCTCACCACAGTCCAGAGGAGAACAATAAGTCCTACTTGACAGAGGAGGAACTTGAGGTCAAATATCCTGCCCAAGGTCATAGAGCCAGTAAATGGTAGGTAAGCACTTGTGGGGACAGAGACTACACTGTGCCCAGAGCCGTAGGCTGCTCTGTCCTCTGATCCTGTTCAGAGCCAGGCTTCATGACCAGGGGTGCGCCTCTCTCAGGGGAGGTTGTGGGGCGGGGCTGTGCCTGTCACTAGAGAAGACACCGCTGCCCTTACCTCTCCCAGCTTATCCAACTTCACGTATGTTTCCAGTTTCCCAAAGCCGATGTCTGACTGGAGGAAGACAAGGTGCTGAGATCAGAGGCCCCGCCTGGCACCCTCTCCGAGATGGAAGGAAATGAGGCTCCCAGAGGTGCAGAGGGGAGCAACTCAGACCAGCGCAGGAACTCCCCTCATTTCCCTTTACCCCAATGACACCATAGGCCCTTGAAATGTGGTCTCTGTCCTGTGGATGTCGGGGACGTGGGCTGCCCTGCTCCCATCTCTGTCTTGCTCAGATAACCAGCTCCTCCTCACAGGCGTGGTGTTTTTTTCCTCTGATGGGAACCCCTTCTTGGTGCCTTCAATTAGCATACCACTTCCCTCTAGCTCAGGGGAGCCAAGCAGTCTTCACAGGACAGATTGTAGGGGCTCCGCTGAGGGAAGGTGATTCTGTGGGCGCCTAAAGTAGACCCATCATGTGTGTTTTGTAAGATGCTCAAAAAAATGTGCTGAGGGGCTGGAGGTTTAGCTCAGTGGTTCCAGCGCCTGCCTGGCAAGTGCGAGGTCCTGAATTTGATCCCCAGTAACCACATACAATGCTGGGCACGGTAACTCACACCCACCAGCAATCAATACCACATACCACAGTGCCGGGTGTGGTGACTCACGCCTGTAATCCCAGCACTCGGGAGGCAGAGACAGGAGGATTGCTGAGTTCGAGGCTTGCCTGGGCTACATAATGAGCTCAGGGCCAGCCTGAACTGCAAAGCGAGACCCTGTCTCAAAAAAAAAAAAAAAAAAAAGTGCTGAGTGGCCAGGACTGGGAGGCACAGGCCAGTTGGGCTACCACTGTACCCAGAGCCAGTTTAGAGCTCCTGCTCTTTGAAGCCTCTGAGCCCAGCAGGTGGCGCTAGACGCTTCCTGAAAACCACCAGGTGCTACCATTGCTCCCTGACCCTCTCGGGACTCACCAGGGAGGCCCGGCGGGACATGCGGCTGAGCGGCCTGGGCAGGTCTGGGCTCTCTAGCTGTAGCTTCTGCAGGAACTCCCGAGGCAGACGGATGTCCATGGGCAGGGAAAGCCTCTTGCTGATGTCCTGCAGCGGCAGAGGAACACTGCGCTGACCCAAAAGGGCTCAGTATGCGCCCACACTCACTCCGAGCTTCGCTCTCCCTGGAGAGCAGCCAGAACCCAGGCTGGATCCCAGGCTCAGAGCTGCTTTGGGGTGTCCCAGAGACAAACATGAACACCAGGGTTGCTATGGGACCTCAGGCCACTCTTCCCCCTGTGCAGGTGGAGAACCTGCATGTCCTGCCCTTAAAGGCACAGAATTCTGAGCGCATTTTTAATACACTTGGCACATGTACACAGGGCAAAGAACACCAGTCATGTTGTTCCTCCTTCTCATGGTCCAGGAGTGTTCCAAGCACCTGGCATATATTAACTCATTTAATCCTTACCAAAGCCACTCTGAGGACAAGGGGACTGTAGGACACAGTCACAGTGCAGCTGGGATTCGAACCCATGATGCCTGGCTTCAAGGTGGAGGCGGCTCCCCTCCTGGGCATGTCTGCTTGTCCCACTGAGCCAGCAAGGAGAACTCTCACCTCCATGGAGAAACGCCTCTGGTTCTGCCGTCGCCGGTACTGCAGGCTGGGGGACAGTCGCCCGGGCTCCTCCCCGCCGTCTGTGGGGGAGAAGGTGCTGGGCTCCAGCGAGGGGTCTGTGCTGAGGGAACCGAGCTGCAGGTCTGAGGGGGACAGGGAGCGGCCGTCATGCCCACCACTGCTGACCAGCCCAGGCGTGGCCACCCTGACCCCCTCTGAGGCCTGGGCAGGGGGTCGGCAGGCCTGGGGGGACGGTCAGGGCAAGACAGGGCCGGGCGGCCCTCACCCTCGTTCCTCTGGTTGTGCAGCTGGTTGAATTGCTCCGTGAACTCGGCCAAAGACTCCTCGATGGTCTCCGTGCGGGGCACAGACAGCGAGAACCGACGCTTGAAGTTCTTCATCTTGTTCATGATCCTCAGCGGCCGGCGGTGGGGTGCTGGGGTGGAGGGCTGAGAAGACAAAGACAGTGCCCAGTGTGCCCTGTGCGGGGCTCAGGATCCCTCCTCTCTCCAAGACTGCTGCCCTGCATGCCGCAAAATTTTCCTTCTCCCTCTTTTTTTTTTTTTTTTTTTTTTGCTTTTTGGAGACAGGGTCTTGCTTTGTAGTTCAGGCTGGCCCTGAGCTCACTATGGTGCCCAGGCAAGCCGCCGCGAACTCAGCAATCCTCTCGTCTCTGCCTCCCGAGTGCTGGGATTACAGGAGTGAGCCACCACGCCCAGCATTATATGTGGTAACCAGGGATCGAACTCAGGTCCTTACGCTTGCGAGGCAGGCGCCGGAACCACTGAGCTAACCCTCCAGCCCTCCTTCTCCCTCTTTTTGGTACTGGGGATCAAAACCGGGCGCTCTCCACTGAGCTGCGCCCCTTCCTATTGTACGACAGGATCTCGCTGCTGCTGGCTGGGCTGGTCTAAGGCTTGCTGTCCCCGTTCTGGCCCCGCGGAGCTGGAATTACAGGCCATGCTGCTGCCCTCACAGTTGTCAAGACAGTGCTTTGGAGAGCTCAGAGGGCATATCCAACCCACTTCCCGTCCTCACATCCCCATCTCCTGCTGAGAGAACCACCCTTGCATTGGCTGGGACAACAAACACGTGAGCTGTGAGGGTCTCAGGGGCCCAGAACGGGGTGGTCCAGGTCCATTCAGCGTGTCAGAGGCAGGGACCCTTCCTGAGTGATGCCTCATATGACTGTCCATTGGGTCCACACTCCCTCAGAACTCACACAAGTGATCCCAGCTTATCCTGGAGCCCCAGGACCCCCAAAAGACAGCAAAGGGTTGAAGGAAGAAGAGTGCGTGGGGAGTCTGGCTCAGCCTCACCCTCTCTCCAGCTAAAATATGGGTACGTGGGCAGGGAAGGTTTGGGTCCAAGGACAGCCTCCAAGGGAGGAAGGTAGAGTCTTGGAGTCCCCTCCAGGCCAGGGCAGACACTGAGAACACAATGAAGGGTGCACTGCTCACCCCCCAGGCCCTTCCCCAGCCAGAAGCAGTGCCCCTGGCTGCTCGGCCTCTAAGGGAGGACACCCTGCTGCTTCCTCCCAGAGTTCTCCTCCTCCTCCTCCTTGGCCCTGAACACGATGTGGGGCTGTCCCGCCTGCCCTCTGTGGTTTCCTGAGGCCCAGTGGTCGCCTCCTCCTGCGCCCTTGCACTGCCTTTGGCTGAGCTTCCCTGGGGACGAGGAGGGGACCAGCAGGCCGCATACAGGCCCAGGGCCCGCGCCTGCCAGGCCCCAGCCACCCACCTCCTCCCTGGCTCTGCCCACGCACCAGTACAACCCACTCCTGGAAGATGCTTCGTCCTGCCGCTGGCCGGCACCCAGTTGCCAAGGCAACCAGGCCCCTCCTGAATCCTCCTGGTTTAAGGAATTATGGGTCAGTAACATTTGCTTTGCATAACCATCATATCCTTGTGTCCTCACTGGCCTGCAAAGGGTCCTCTCCCTGACCTGCAGGCTGCTGTCTGCCCCACACGCAGGCCTCCTGAGCCCTGGCTGGTGTCTCTGCACATCAAGCTCAGATACTTCCTGCCAGCCGACCTGGGAGCCTTGAGCCCGACTCAGCTCAGTTCCACATGTTTGCTGAGCACCTGTGTGCTGCCGTGTGAGGCACTGGGGAACATGGGTGCCTCAAGCATGTCCCCATCTCCAAGCTTAGCCTCTGCCATGCCTCTCCAGCCTGGCTGTTCCTGGGATCCCTCAGCCACCCCCTTGCTACCAGCCAGCTTCCCCTGCCTGGGCTCTGTCTGCAGGACGCTCAACAGGAAGCTCCTGGAAAGCGGCCACCTGCCTCCCATCTGGACAGTGTCCTACCCTGGGGCACCCAGGACAGCACCTTGGTCGTGGCAGGAGACGAGAAGGCTCAGCTGTGCCCTGCCCAGTGGCCCCCATTTCCCACAGGTGGGACAGTGGCGATGCCCACAGGGCATATCCATTGTTTTCAGAGTTGGCGGAACAGAACCATCAGGCAGTATAAAGAGAAACTCAGGTTCCTGGGTCTCACTCATCCTTAGATCCTGGGACTGAAGCTCCTCCCTCACACTGGGGATCAAACCCAGGGCCTCCCTGGAGCAGCCAGTCTAGGAAAATGCCTTTTATTTTTCAAGGCAGCTCACTGAGTTGCCTGGGCTAGTCTCCATCCTGGGACCTTCTGGCCTCAGCCTCTGGAGGGGCTGGGCTACAGGCACACATCACACTGATGGGGGAAGCGCACTGTGCTCCATCTGGGCTTGGACTGTGCTGTGCTCAGGGAGGAAGGCAGAGGAGCAGGAGGGAGGGGCTCTGGGGAGCAGGAGCCCCTGGGAGAGGAGCGTCGCTGCCCAGAAGCAGCACATCTGCTCTGCAGGCTGATGCCCTGAGCTCCATCCTAGTCACCTGGGGCACAGGCTCTGGGCTCCTGGAGAGCTGAGCTCCACCACAGGGACCGGCCACACCCCTTTCTAAAAACAGGGCTTCCACATTAAACCATCCTGCAGCCTGGGGCTTAGGGGAGACATGTTGCATTTGTGGCTCAGGAATCTACCGGGAGCTGTATGGATCTGGCTTGTGGGGGGGAGACCCTAGTTTCTGCAGAACATGTTAGCTGCACCTGCTCCTGCTATGGTTGGATCAGGAGCCAGAAGCCCAAGGAGCTGCCAGTTCAGGTGCCCAGGCTGGAATGGAGGGTGTGAAGGGTCAACTCGATGCAGAGGGACAGGACCAGCTTCCTCCACTGCTGCTGAGGGACCGAGGATGCGGCTGTCACTGCCGCGGAGGGACGGTGGTCGATGCAGGGATGCGCTTCCTGATGGTGATGGGGAGCAGGCGATGGGGTGGTGACCAGAGCAGAGTGGATGCCTCTCTCCGGGGCACAATCCGGGCATTGAAGCCAGCGGGGTCTTGGGTGTGACAGGGCAGACGGGTCAGAGACTGGGCTGTTGTTCCCGCGCTCAAGACACAAGATGCTTCTGTCACTTTTCTCTTGGGAGAGTCAACTCCTTGGATTTGGGGGCCGGGGGGCAGGGAGACAGGAAAAAGGCCTGTCACCTTGGTGCTGTCTGCCTCTCACCCCCAACTAGAGACAGAAGGGCTCAGTGTGACACAGCCTGAGGCCAGTCCAGGGCCAGGCACAGTGTGGCCTTTGTCCCCAGGCCAGGGAGCCATCTGGGGCTGTCTTTGTGCAATTGGTGCCAGGGGAAAAGCAATGCATGTCGAGGGGTGATGGGCAGTGGGGTGGGAGCAGTGGCAGTGGAGCCCCTTGGAGACCCAGTCAGCCTGATTGTTACTTCCTCCTGGGCACTTCCTGCCGGTGCCAGGAAAGTGGGTGGCACCGGAGGAAGGAGGAACCAGGGCACCATTGGAGGGTGCATGCACCCAGTGAGACAGGCTGGCAGAGGAGGCCTTGCTCCATCCCTCACCCGAGCAGAGGCTCAGACAGGAGTCACTGGCTCAGAACCATGCAGCAGTTTCCTGGTTGCTCCAGGAGCGGACAACCACTCCACTCTTTCCTTCTGGCTGGAGCCGCCCCAGCCCAGTGTCCGGGTCTCTCCTTCTGCCTGATCAAAGGCTGTATGAGCCCAGGTTTATACTCTGGAGCCATCATGAGATCACAGACAATAAATCATGTTTAGTGATAACTAGTGCAATAAAGGCAAATCATGCAGGAGAGACGGACAAAGTGAGACATGTGGTGTTGCAAGTTTAAATCAGTGGTCGGGAAAGCCTGCCTAAGAAGGTGCTGTCTCAAAGTGGAGGATCCATGAGGAATCTGGGGGAAGCAGGCCAGCAAGAGGAGGCAGGTGCAAAGGTCTTAAGGCAGAGGTGAGCTGCACCGTTCCAAGCAGCAGTCGGCTGGAGGTGCCAGCAGTCTGTGCAGAGCAGCTGTTCTGGGCCTCGAAGGACAGAGAGGGTTTGGACAGATGAGTGCAGTGGGACAGTTGGCAAGACATGGCTGGATTCATGTTAGTGTTGAAGGGAAGCTACGGGGATCTGCAGGTGTCTAGACTGCACATGGGGTAAGAAACCGGTCAGGGGGGTGTGACCAGAAGGGGTCTAGCTGGGCAACCAGAGGGCCCTGGGAGGGCAGGCTCTAGTGGAAAGTGCGACTTTTAATCTCCTTGCCAGGTGACCGGCTGAGAGGCACCTCTGAAGTCAGGAAAGCACGCTCAGGTCTGCCGGGTGGGCTATGGGTGGGACCCTGGGGACACTAACCAGTCCCTGGTCCCTTGCTCTGGCTGCTGCTCCCCTGCTTCCTGCATGCCATGAGGGGAGCAGCTTTCCTCCACTATGCCTTTCTTCTAGGATGGTTCTGTTTTGCAGCCAGCTGGCCATGGACCAAATCCTGTGAAACGTGAGCACCACAGCAGTTCCTCCGTGTAAACTGTATATATCAGGTATTTGTCCCTGCAGTGAAATGCTGACTAACACAGGAAGACCAAGAACTGGGTTTGGGGCAGGTTAAGCTTTCAACCCCCAACAAGGGAGCTGATCACACAGTGCTGGCCAGAGACAGCGTTCAAAAGACACCGGCTTCTCCTGTCAGGATCCTGCTCAGGCCTCAGGAGCGGCCAGGAGGCGGGCTCCATCAGACGAGGCTCACAGACTTCCCTTCACTCGGTGCTGGGACCCTGGGATGGGAGAGGGGCCAAGGGGCACAGGGCATGGTCAGCCATCCCAAGACTGCACTGCCAGACTGAGGGGGGCAAGGGTCCACAAGCTACAGCACCACACGGCCTCAGAGGACAGGGCTGGTGCCAGGCAGCCATTGGGGCACAGGTCTCGCCCCTGCCTTGGGAGGGGAAAAAAGCTCTGATACACAGCCCCCTCAACTTGTGGCCCCCCAAGTCTGGGACAATCTCTGCCGGGTGTGGGCCTGTCCCTGCCTGGCTGGAGAAGGGGAAGACAGAGGAGGAGGTCGGCAGAACATCAAGGCCCTGAAGTAGCCTCCGCTCCCAGAAGACCAGCCCTGGTCAGGCATGGAGGGTGGAGGGCAGAGGCACCCTCAGCCTTGGGGCCAGGCTTGGGGACGTGGGCCAGATCCGCTTTGGCCACCTGACAATGTTGTACCAAGGGTCTGTGAGGTCTGGCCTCCTGTCCTCCTGGCTTCCCCTCTTGCACCATGGTGCTTCTGCCGCAAACAAGCCCTTGGGGTCTTCAGAAGCTTCACCACTTAGCCCTGGGCCACCAGGTACCCAGCGGGCACACATGCGCACCTGCTGAGCTCCACACACATTATCAGATGTCTCCCTAACTCCCTCTCTGTACAGTGCTTTGTGTTGGATCGTGGTCTCCAAGAGCCCAGGACAGGATGGAGGCTAGAGCTGCCCCTTCCTGAAGCCCCGGAGTTTGATACCCAGTTCCCGATACGGCCCACCAGCCAGGACCCTGATGGCACCTCCACCTCCCACTCCCTGCTCCTTTTTGGTCACTCGGCCATGCTAGGCCCTGGGTGAATTTCAAAGACCTGCAGGCCACGGCTGACCAAATTTGCAGACGTCAGAAGCAGTCCTTCCTCTCCTGGAAGGAGGGCTGTGCTGCAGGGAGCTGGCAGATAGCATCTCTGGCATCCTCCAGCTAGCCCTGCTCAGCGAGGGCCAGCAAACCTCAGGGGGAGCAGGTCCCCCCTGCAGTGGAGGCAAGAGAAGCCCAGCAGCCCCCCTCCCTGAACTCTCTGTGCCCCAGCCCAGACGGGAGAAGCCTGGGGCCTTTAGGCCAGCCAGCACCAAGGAGAGACAGGCTACAGTTCCCTGCAGGGTACCAATGCTCTGGACAGTGACAGGACTTGGAGAGCATTCCCACAGCCTCTGCCTGGATGCAGGAAGCAGGCAGGAGGCCTTCAGGGACAAGCACGGCAAACCTGCAGAGGCCTGGGGCTTCTGCTAGGAACAGATGCACTCCCAGACCCTGCAGTGTATTTTTCTCTGTGTAGAAGGCGGCCTTGTCAGGGCCTCAGTGCCCAGCACCAGAGAACCTGCAAATGGCCAGTGAATGACCATGTGAAAGCTGGACCCGAGGACTTGAAGCCACTGCATGGCCACCATGGTCAGCAGGATGGGAGCCCAGGGCAGTAGCCTGACCAGCAGCAGCACCCTGAGTAAGACTCGGAAGACTGTCACCTGATTCACTCAGTATTTTCCAGAATCCTATGGTCTGCATGGAGGTCTCCGGGCAGGAAGCGCCACACCTCACCAACTCAACACGTAGAGCTGGGGCCTCCAGGGTTGTGGGGACAGGGCTGTCCAGGCCTCAGAACCTTCCTCCTGCCCCCTCCCACATCTAGGGTGGATTCCCAGAGCCTCACAGGGCAAGTGGCTCCCCAGGCTCGGGCCTTGGCCTTGACCCTTGCAGACGGCCCCTCCTGACCCCTCAGAACCTCCCTTCTGGCTCTCCTGAGTGAGCTCTCAACAACCCTACTGCTCTCTGGCTTCCTGAGCCTGAAGGAACAAGGCACAGATAACATCTTCTGGTATTTTGTGACCTTTTGGGGGATCCAGCTAAGGCCAGTCTGCAATCTTTCAGGAGGCTCTGGATTTCCAAGTGGCAATATGGCAAGATGCTGTCTGTCAGCTCATATCCTGGGTGCACAGGCCAGCACAGCCCCACCTCCTACATCCACCTAGTCCCGACAAAGCCTGTTGTTCCCCTCCTGGCCACAGGAGGCACCCTGTGCACCTTTCAGCAGGCTCTATAAGACCCTCAAGGAAGAGTGTCACCTAATTCACTCAGTATTTTCCAGAATCCCATAGTCTGCAATCAGGCATTCCAAATGCTGGTCTCTGCCAGAGGAATTAAAATCAGTCTGCTGAGGATACACATACACTTCTCTTCCATCTTCACTGCAGCGTTAGTCACAGTAACCAAGGTTCAAAACAGCCAAGGTGCGCATCACCTGATGAACGGGTTTTCTGATGTGGTGTCCATTCACTGTGGGGCACTACGGTATGACCCAAGGGATGTTTTAGGAAATGGCGTAAACTAGACACAGACAGATAAATACCATTTGTGGAACCTCAGTGAGTCAAACTTACAGAAGTAGACAGCAGATCTGTGGTGACCAGTGTTCGAGGAGACAGGGCCAGGGGCATGGGGACAGTTAAGAGAAATAAGTCTGGCGTCTACTGCATAGGAAGGAGGCCAGCAAGCATATTTCAAAATATCTAGAATAAAGATTCAAAATCTTCCTAACACAAAGAAATGATAAATATTTTGAGACGATGTGCTAATTACCCTGATTTAATCACTACACAAAGTATAAATTGGTCAAAATATCATATTATACCCCATAAATATGTACATTTATTATTAGTCAATTAAAAATTTAAAAACTGGGTTGGGGACTTAGTTCAGTGACGTTGTGCTTCCCTGGCAAGGGCAAGGTCCTCAGTTCAGCACATAAATAAATAAATAAATAACGATGACAAAATTTTAAATCAAAAATCTGCAACCTCTTTAAGGTCCTCTTTGAATCATCAAAAAGCAGTTCACACCTCTTTCCTCTCTGCCTGCTTCTGTGCAGACACTGCTGCCCCATCTTAAACAACAAGTAAAAAAAGACATCGAGTTCAACCACTCTTAGCCCCCCGCACTCCAAGGCAGGAGGCCCAGCTTTCTTGGTAGACTGTCACGGTCTCTGTTCACGTTGCTGATTTTCTCTCTATGCCCAACTTTAGCAACAGAACTGCAAGGGCCTTTAAACCCCAGCATCCCTGGGGACCTCCAAGTCAGAAGTGGAGAGGGGAGGGGAAGGCGTCTCGGTGTTTCCTGACCACAGTCCTATTTATACTCTGGCCCCGCCAGCCTGGCCCACACCACCCCAGGGCCACACTCTGACAAGAACCCCCGACCAGCTTTCTCCAGTCAGCTGTTGGGATCCCTGTCACACGCACAGCCCACCCTCACTTTGCCCTTCGGCCTTCCCCCAGGCCGCCCACCCTCCTAGCCACTCGGCCTCCTCCTCAGAGCCTCTGAAGAGTCTACACTTGTTCCCTAGATGTTCCCAGTCCGGGAAACTCACCAGCCTGGGCCTGGGCTCCTCAAGGGACCTCTTCCCCTCACTCACCCATCTCGCAAACACCGCTCCGTTCCAGGTGCCATCTGAAGCCTTCCACCTGGCGGTCTGCTGCTTCAGCCCCCATAACAACACAGCTCCTGGGCCTCTAGAGCCTCTACCTTCTCCCACAAGTCTGGTGAACTCATTTCCCCTATCTGCCCCTGGACAGGCACATGCCCAGAGTTCCCTCTTTGGCTCTTTGCTCCCCACCACCACATTTCCTGGGTGACCTCATTTTCTCCCATGGTGGAAACCACTGCCCATGTGCTGGTGACTCGACCCACAGCCCTGAGCCTCAGACGCTCAGGCCCAGCGATGTCCCCCAGGTCCCATCTGATAGTTGCTTTCCTGGGGAGAGGGCAGATGCATATAACTAGGGAAAGCCGTATGTGTGCAAGACAGACACATGCATCCCAGTCACATACATACATGTGTACACCAGGCCACGGCACACAACCCAGAAGGCACAGGGCAAAGTGTCACCAGTCATCCTGGGGGAGGGGGTATTTCAAGTGATTTTAATGTCCCCATTTTGCTTATCTGTATCTTCAAACATTTCCATAATGAACATTTATCACTTACCAAATAAGAAAATGGCAAAGCTCCTTTCTTAAACAAAAGTAATTTGCCTGGTATGGTGGCTCACGCCTGTAATTCCAGCACTCGGGAGGCAGAGGCAGGAGGATTGCTGAATTCAAGGCTTGCCTGGGCTACATAGTGAGTTCAGGGCTGGCCTGAACTATAAAGCAAGACCCTGTCTCAAAAAAAAATAAAAATAAAAATAAAAATAAAATAAACAAAAATAGTTTGAATTTGAGATTCCAGAAGCATTTAGTGCAAGGCCTAGATAGAACCATGCTTCTCTTGAAGGGTCAGGAGCTTTTTTCTACAAAAGGTCAGAAACCGTTATTTTAGGCCCTGTGGCCTCACTATCTGCTGCTTTTATGCAGAGCGCCCTGTAAGTGAAGGTCGTGGCCAATACAATCTAAGGACCTCACATTTTAATTTTAGAGGACTTTGTTTGTTCGTTTGCAATGCTCTGTCCTGTTTTAATGGCACTGGAAACAGAATCTAGACTGTCAGCGTTCAGGCAAACCCTCTGCCACTGAGATACACCACAGCCCTTTAGGTAATCCTTTAAATGTCACAAAATACTATTTTCAAAAACTTTTCCCCATCTACTTTAAAAAGTGCAAAGACCATTCTGAGCTCATAGGCCTCACAAAAGCAGACAGGATTTGGCCAAGAGACACAAGTCACCAACCTCACCCTTAAGTACTGGCTTTTCCCCTTCCCTGACAGGCAAGAGGCCTTCTACGTCCCTTGCCCATTTGAGCCACAACAGGACCAGGGACCCAGGTGTCAGCCGGGTCCAAGATTCAGAGGGAAAGATCATTGGGCAAAGCCGCAAACCAGCACCTTAGTGAGGCTTTAGAAATCCCCACTGTGATGTTGTTTCAGGCAAAGGAGACAAGACTTAGAAAGAGCAGTGATCTGCTCACAGCGACTCAGAGCAACAGAGCAGCGCTGAGACAGAACTGGCTTTGAGACGTGGGGTTCAGTGTCTTCCCTACTCACTCTCCCGGGGCCAGCAGGCACCATGACCAGGGATGACAGCAGCACACTCGGCCACATCAGGTCTGGCAGCAGCACAGGATGTGGAGCTTAGCCCGGCTTTCACTGAGCATGGTCCCAGGTGGGCTCCACGCCACGATCAGGGAGCAGCTCTGTGACCCTTCCGGCCCTCACCTGTCCTTCTCTTATGAGAGACACCCTGTGGCTGGCACCGACCACACACCTGCTTCCAAGCAGAGGAACCCACAAGGATGTGAGTCATTAGGGACAGCCACGTCCCCTCCTGAGCCTTCTCACACCAAAGGGTCTCCTTTGCCAGGTGACTGGACCCTGGCTTGGTTCCTGAGGAGACTCCCCAGGCAGAAAATGGAAGGCTCAGGGCTGGCGATGTAGCTCAGGGGTGCTACAAGTAAAAGAATCTGAGTTTGTGGGTAGGGATATGGGTAAAAATGAGAATTAACTTGTGGCATATACTGGTACAAATTTCCCAATGTTATATGTGATTTTGAGATGTATATAAATTGTACCAATAAAGAATTCAATTAAAAAAAAAAGAATCTGAGTTTGATTTTAGATACAAAAAAAGAAAAGAAAAGAAAGAAGGAAGGAAGAGAAAAAGGGGCAGGCTCCTTTAGGGAAGCGAGGTGCACAGGCAAAATCACTGTAGAGCTCTGGCAAAAGTTCCTGTCATGATGGTAAGACAGAGAGGGTGCTCAGAGTAAAAGCAGAAACATTTTAATAAAAAACTTCCCTTCCTATGTGGGGCCTGAGTCCTAGTATCTGTGAAGACCTGACTTTAGAGAAAATATCAGGTGGAACCCAGAGGTACCAACCACTACAGAGGGGAACTTGCTGGCTCCCTGTGTCGCAGCCCCACAGTGAGGAGGCCAGGCAAGCGGAGGGCCAAGAGCGCAGTGGACATGATCTCATGAGTGCCAGGAGATCCACAGGAAGCAATTCTACCGCCTCCCCTTCTCGAAGAGAGGAAACTTGGGTGAACAGACGACCTAACCTAAAGTGAGCAATGTGTTCCTGTCCCTGAGATGGGGAAGTGCCCACTCAGCAGAGAACGCCTGGAGGGCAAAGGTGAAAGGTCAGAGTGGGAGAGAAAAGGGTTCACCTGGGGACAGAGCCAAGGGTAAGAAATATGCTTTATTCCCCAAGGGGAAGCTGATCAGGTGGGTCTGGACCCAAGCCAGCCCCTCCCTCACAGACAAGGGGCTGCTAATAACTAAGCAGCGGAGGAGGCTCCAGCACCCTGGGCCAGGAGGCAGGCAGCTTCCATCTTCACTCTGGAAGCCAGTAGGTGGGGCCAGCAACAGGAATCCCAGTTCCCCCCAGTAGGTTCCCATCCAACTTTCTGCACTCTCTTATCTGACCACCTCCCTGAGAGCAGGAAGCACTCTGTCTACAGCAGGGCCTGCCTGTGTAGGAGAGCCTGCCTGGCGGCTAGCTGAGCCAGCCCTGCTGCCGTCTCGGGAAGAGCCCCTTTCCAGGTGAGTGTCCAGCAGTATGACCTGTTACCTGGCATCTGCTCTGGGCATGCTGCATGAGCTCACTTAGTTCCTATAACAGCCCTTCCTATTATCTGTCCCACTTTACACATGAGGAAACTGAGGCCAGTGAAGTCTGGAATTTGCTGGGCAGAGAAGCCAGGTAGAGCCGGATGCCAGCACCATGCTGTATGCAGCTCTTTCAGCCCAAGCTTAGTTAGGGAAGGAAAGACGGAATCAGAGGAGGTTTGATAGAGATTTGGACAAAAGTCTAAAACCATACAATGTGGGGCCTGTTCCCCTGGGCACAGGAAGGCCTGAGAAGACAGAGGACAGATGGTCTGCAGAGAAAATAAGTGTCCCTACAAGACAGAAGTCTTCTGAGATCCCAGCCCTAGAGCCCACTTGCACCTCAGATCTGGTCCCTCGCCTGCCACTCATGATGAAGCCTGGCTCTGCCTGACACAGGGCAAAGGGAAGCCTCATTATTCAGGGCACCACCCCCATTCCCCCTTCCCGTAAGAACTGGGGGCTCAGAGTGGACTGGGATCTGCCCACGCTGGGGCAAGGCTTGTGGACAGGCGGAAGTGGGCCAGATCCCACGCTGGCACTGCCTGGGGGAAGCTGCACTCTGCTTCCTGCCCTGTCGAATGGGAGTAATAATAATGCTCACTTCATCAAGTTGTTGTGACACGCTGCTTGGCACACATCCAATAAATGGCAGCCACTAAGGCACTCAGAAATCGGGCCTCACTTACTAAAGTCTATACTGGCCCCAAAAGACTCCTGTATGTTTGGAAACTGCTCTTCCTAGGTGAGTGGTGGATTTCTTCCATCTTCCCTGAGGTGTGGGAAGCCCATAGCTAGGGACATCCATGCCAGGCTATAGGGTGGGGCTCCTAGAAAGGGGCTGGCACCGGAGCTCTGCTGTGGCTAGGGGACCCTTTCTTAAGGACTTCCCTGAGATGCAAACCCCAGCCTTGCCTTCTCCTGACCCTAGGTGGCATTTCCCTGTCTGCCCACAGCAGGCTAATGGTGGGGGCTCTGGAGCCAGCCAGGCCACATCGAGGATTCCACTCTTTCAGGCCACATCCAGGAATGTCCTTCGTGCCTGACCTGGGCGGGAAGGGACGGGAGTGTGCAGAATCTCGCAGGGCACTGACAGGGAGGGGCGGCCCGGGGCGCTACAGGACTCTGGCCACTGGACCCAGCAGGGAAGGTTGCAGAGGGATGGGCTGAGGGTGGAATTGGGGGGACCGCAGCAGCCAGAGTCCAGGAGTTGTGGGGATCTGATCCTTCCCCACAGCTTCAGCCCTTTCACAGTCACTGCCAGAAAGGTCTCAGAGGGAATTAAAAGGGACCACTAGTGCCTAGAACGGTGCTGACACCCCAGCACAAAGAACCAGCAACCCTCTCCCCACACAGCTCGCACCGCAGGCCCAGAGATGCTCCGGGGAACCTCGCGCCCCCCCCCCCCGTGAAAACAGAGGCCTTCTGCCCACCCCATTCGGATTCCAATCCCCTAGCACAGCGAACCCCCAATTCCTCTCTCCCGGGCCGGCCATCCCCCCCTCGCCCACGCTGCTTTAACGCCTCGAGTACCGGTGGGGGCGGCGGGGGCGGGGTCACCGGGCCTCTGGATCTCCGAGTGGCGGCGAGAAGAGGCGCGCTCCGGCGGCCCCTCCTCAAACACCCGCCCGCACCCCGGCGGGGACTGGGGGCTCACGTGTCCGTCCACGTTCTCCCCCACCCCGCCCCCAGCCTGCGGATCTGGAAAGTTCACGGGAGCCCAGAACCTTTCAAGGCGGCCACCGGGCCCTACACTCGCGGGTCCCCTCGTTCCCGGGACTCCCGACCCTCGTCCTTCCCGGAAGCAAGGGCGCTTAGGAAGCACCTGGTTCGCGGCGGAGCGGAAAACTTTGCTTCGTAGGGTTCGCACGGGAGCCCAGGGGCCAAGGAGTCCCAGATGGAGAATCCCCGCAGGTTGCGGGTCTGGCCCCGAGAAAAGCCGCTGTCCTGGGCACCTGAAACTTGGGAGGGGCCTCTCCGGGGCGCCCCGCCCCCAACACACACACCTCGGGGCCCGCGACCTCTCTCCCCTCCTAGCTCCGGCGCTGCCCTCCAACCTCTCGCTCCAATGCAAAGCAGCCCGGCGCCTTTAAGGCCGCCCGGTTTACCTTTGCTCCGCTCCGGGCGCCGCGATTACCCCGCTCCGACCTCGTCCCAGGCGCCGCCCACCGCGCCGCACCCGCGGGACTCACCGCGCACGTCCTGGGTCCCGGCGCGCCCGCTCCCGCCAGCCACTGCCCGGCACCCGGGGACTGAGCGCCGTGCCCTGCTCTCTGCGCCCTGCGCCCTGCTGGGTCCCTGTCTGGCTCCGGGCCGCTTCCTCCACTCCAGAAAGGTGAGTGGCTTCCGAGAGAAGCTGCAACCTGAGCTGGAGGAGGAGGAGCAGGAGCAGGAGCAGGAGCAGGAGCAGGAGGAGGAAAAGAGGGGAAGGGAGGGGGTGGAGAAAAGTGAGGAGGTGGAGGAGGTGGGGGCGAGGAGGAGGAGGAGGAGGAGAGGAGGAGGAGGAGGAGGAGGAAGGAAAAGCCCGGCCCCCGCCGGAGTTTTCACGTGTACAAATTGACTCCTCCCCGTCCCTTCCGCCCTGCCCACAGCAGCTGCCAATCCCCAGGGTTCCCTCTGTCCCGGTACCCACCCCTTCTCCTTCTCTGGGACACAGGGTCCAAGGGCCTCCTCTTGTTTCCCCTCTAGGACTGGGGGGCCTAGCTGGCCCTGAGACTTGAGGCCCCTGGACTGGACCACCCGAGACTGGGGGCCAGGGCACCAGGGCTGGGTTCCAGGGCACCTGTCCCTAAGTGTCCAGTCTCCTACCTGGCACCTACCGCCCTGGGTTCTCTTTGCTTGACAGCACTAGTCCAGGGCCCTCCCTCCGCTCTGTCAGGAGGGCTTATCACAGAACTTTGCAAGATTCCCACTTGGCCAGCGGTACCTCTTTGGGGACGGCGAGCCCTCACCAGCACGCCCACCTCCCACCTGACAGGTAATTCAGTGTCTTGGCACGAAAGCCACAGGCCAACTTGGAGTCATCCGAAGAGCCTCACAAAGCTGAGGGTGGAATGCACACCTGCGACCCCAGGGCTCTGGGAGGCTGAGGCAGGAAGACTGCAAGTTTGAGCCCAGGTAAGCCAGTTCAGCAGCTTAGTGAGGACCCTGTCTCAAAATAAAATTTAGAAAGGGCCATTATTATAGCTCAGGGTACAGGCCCTGGGTCCAGTCTTCCACACTGAAGGAGGAGGAGGAAGGAGGAGAAGGAGAGGAAATTGCTTTACAGGATGAGTGATGGTCAGCTCTTGTTTTACACTAGGGGAAACGGGTCCAAAAAACTGAAAAGTCCCACATGATTAGAACCCAGGTCACTGGCTACTCTAACCACACCATCTGAGCTCAAATTTGGGTTGGCATGAGGAACAGGGTCCTGTCTGCACCTGCCTCCTCCAGACTTGTGTCCTCTGCCTACTCTGGCTGGGATGGCCTTCTGGGGAGGCCTGGTCCAGGGTGTGCATGTGCTTCTGCCCAGCCCTGTCCTGCAGAGAAAGATGTTGAGAATAAGACAGTTTCCTTCTGGAAAACTGTCTTAGCCTGAGATCTGGCCTCATCTGGGGCAAGAGGAAGAAGGGAGCCCCAGGCCCATGTCTGAGAATGGTCTGAGTCCCTGGCAGGAGCACCCTACAAAGGACCCCCGTTCCTCTCCAAGAGCACACAGATTTTCTGGTTTGAGCAGTTTCTAAAAATGAAGCTGCAGAGTGTTAAAGGCTGCAAAGTGGTTGGATTCTTTGTTTCCAGACTGTGGGGACAGGAAGCACCTGGCCACTTCCACAATCCCTGTGTGTGATGTTACCAGGGAACGGGACATGCAGAGATGAATAAGGCAAGCAGCAAAGGAGGCAGGTCTGTGGCTAAGAAACTGTGTTTACTACAGAATTAGAAGGAATGGGACCAAAGGGCAGAGTTTCAAGGAGCCACAAGGATGAGGTCAAGAGATATCAACAAGGATTTTCTGAATATCTCTCATACCCCAAGTAATACCTAAGCCTCTGGGTACAAAAGATTAATACAGTCCTGTCCCTACTCTCTAGGAGCTTATGGTTTAATGGAAAAGGGAAGTAAATAAGATGCTTGTGATAGTTTGCTGTTACTATAACAAATAATCAACTTGCAAAGAAAAAAAGGTTAACCAGGCATAGTGGCACATGCCTGAAATCCCAGCACTATGGGAGCTTAAAGCACGAGTGTGAGGCCAGCCTGTGCAACTTAGTGACTTAGGAAGACTCTATCTCAAAAATGACTGAGGGGGCCGGAGGGTTAGCTCAGTGGTTCCGGTGCCTGCCTCGCAAGCGCAAGGTCCTGAGTTCGATCCC